>KN888384.1:32544-43518 GCA_000934455.1 Apostichopus parvimensis | reverse complement strand
AACCTTGCCATAGTATGGATCTCCACTTACCTTTAAGATTAAGTAACGAAAGAATATATCCATGCAAAATAAAACAAACACTAACATGCAAATAATGAACAACATTGTTTTGGAAAGGAGCATTAATAATGCTGTTCAATGTAATTGGAACCACATACTGTAGTAGTAGTAGACAATCCTGAAAACAAAATAGCTTTTCCACACTCCAAGGCAAAATCAAAGGATAAATTCAACAGTCTACTTAATATCATCTGTTTTTAACTAAACACTGAGTAACATGCATCAAAAAGTAAGAAAATATACTACTTATTTAAGTTAGAACGCAAGAAAAGATTCCATCATACATTAAACAAAAAAGTAAAAATACATATATAAAAAATTCGTTCTAATAATGGCCTAAAAAGGAGAATTGTGAAGGAATTCCTTCCCTCTGGGATTCGATTTCCGTTACAAGATAGGCTGTTGATTTGTAGGGATAGAAGACATCTTCGACACCATGGATGAGAACTAGACCAGCAAAGGTTAAGGTCTTCCCCAGAGGCACCAGTGAACTTGAGTGATATTTCCACAAACTCTTGATGTAAAATTACACTCCCTTATGTGACTGAAACCACCAATACCTCTAATCTCTTATGTGACTGGAACCACCAAATACCTCTAATCCCATTTTATGGACAGGGACCACCAATACCACTAATACCTTATGTGACTGGAACCACCAACAGCTCTAATCCCTTATGTGACTGGAACCACCAACACCTCTAATCCCTTATGTGACAGGAACAACCAACACCTTTAATCCTTTATGTGACTGGAACCACCAATACCTCTAATCTCTTATGTGACTGGAACCACCCATAGCATATTTCTTTAATGTAACTAGAACCACCAAAATCTCTTATCACTACAGTGAGTGGAACCAATGTGACCTGTAATCTATCTACTTACTGCAAACAGTAAGCCCACAAGAGTAATATTATATGATTCAAGTCGGTAATCTTCAAAATAAACAAGCCCCGAGCTAACGAGTCCATATTAAATACTCCGTTGTCACGATATTTTTCGTTAGAACCGATGTTACATTTGCACAAGGCACGGTAGACAGATCACGTATATTTGGTAACATCAACTGTAAAGTGGCTTCAGGGATAAAGTATAATGTCGAAGTGACAGTCTACCTGGCCAAAATTGTAGCATTGCTCAAGCTCGATACCGTGTGAAACTGACGGTTAGAGAACCGTTAAAGCGACTTGCCGTTGGGAGGTTGAAGTGATATGTTATGTTTGGTGAAACTACAGAATGGTTTGAGCAGTCTTTAGAAGATGCGGTCTGCACGAGTAAATTTTCTATGAATAGTAAGTTAGTACACTGGTCTGGTTGCCTCTCATTAATAGCATCGGAGGAAGGTCTTGGGATAGAGTCTCCAACCAGCTCATGTAGAGATAAGCCGAACAGCTCTTCTTACGCGGCATTGGTAGACTCCTACATCCGAAGACAAAAATATTACAATTTTAGAAAGGAATAAAGAACAAAACTTGTCTATAAACACGGTATTATTTTTTGAGGTTGATATCTATGAATATGATATCTCTTTCGGGTTATCCTCTATAATCTGGATCATAAAATAAGCAATATTTCCTCGATATCTTTTAATAAAAGGGCTGGATGTCACAATTATCCTCATCAAAGACTTTGCTTTTTCAAGAAAAAGAAAAAATTTAGTTAGTAAAACATATGTTTGATTTCTCTGATTGGACAATTTGATACCCATGCATGATACCCATGCATTGCAAATTTCCCAAATGAAATAAAAGAAAAAAGAACAATTGCTAAAAAAAAAACTTACATGACGATAAGTTGCGCATCTTTGGAGTGTTCAAACAGAAGCTCTTGTAATCGAAGTTGTCTGTTTGTCTGAAAGAAAAGTTGGGAAATAGCTGATGAAAATTTTTGTTGACAAAATGACAAGTTTCTTTATTTTGTTGAAATGGTTTATGTGACCTTGGAGAGATTTTACGGTCGGATTGGCTTTCATACAGTTGATGGTGGAGCTTACTTGACTGTCGTAAAGACAAAAGTATTCTGTCAAGAGAGACTAAAAGAGGCAAATCTTCAAGAGGATGGAATTACCTTGTCTCTCAGTTCATCCAGTTCCTCATCCGTTATCTTCCAGGGGTGAGTCTCGCGGCTCTCTCCCTTGCTCTTGTCTACTCTGAGAGGTTTGATCCGTTCCACAAAGCGAGCTTTGCTGTGAAAAAGATACAAATTTGTAGCGTTGTTAATTTACTGGCTGAAGATAAGCAAGCCTGAACAGAGGAGTTGGGATGGAGGAAGGCAGGGGGGAGGGGGGAGGGGAGTAGGGTAAGGTGGGGTTACTACCACTGGGTCCTGGAAGACATGCAGTGGAGAGGCCAGGAAGAGCTAGGATAGAGAATAGTGTATTCCCAAAGGCTTACTTAAATCTTTTTAACCTAAAGGAGACATCGAGAGTGTGCAAAAAGGGAGCCCAGTGAAACAATTGTACAATAGTCCAACCTGACTCTTGGCACCTATTCTGATATGGTCGTTACTTCCAACCCTTTAATATTGTGCAAAGGCCAGCAAAATGCTCGATCTGATTGCTCATTTATACACCTCTGCCAAACTGATACACAAATGCAAAGATGTATGATGCAAAGACTCAGTGGCTTTAGTATTTGGTGATAAACAACAGGGAAAGACTTTAATCTGTTACTTTAAAACACTTCCGGTAGATAAACAACAACAAAATAATGGGTGCCGGAGAAGGGTTGATGAAGAGAGGGGGGGGCGGGGGGGCTGGTGTGCAAATTTGAAAATGACTATTTTTGGTTGCATCTGTTTTGGAAGATCCGTGCTTTGATTCATCACAATTTGTTATATCTATCACTCTGACTGTCTCCGACTAATACTTGGGTGGTTCCTCCGATTCTTGTGACTTAAGGACAACAACTCATCCATCTCCACACATCTTTATCTCATCAATACTGCAGTTATATAATAAGCTGCCAACATTCCATCTCCTTACTTTTTACGTACATTTTCTCATATCACCCTTACCTTTCCTTCTTGGCGGTCTTTCCGATGTCTGGTATAATCTCCACACTGTCATGATCAATCCTGAATTTGTTCAAAAGACTCGCCATGCTGTAGAACACAATCGGACAAAAATCAATTATAGTGGCTTCTCTCAAGGAAGTAGTAAAAAATTAAAACAATGCGGAAAGATCCCTTGATATATTTCCATTCGTAGAATGCTCTCATTTGTCTACTTCTTCAGCAAGAAACAATCTTTGGAGCCTTTTTTTTAGGATCTTTTCAAACTTGGGGGGCAGACGACTGTCGACTTGCAGGGTCGAAATAGACTTACTCTTCATCCACATCCACACTGCTCGTACTGTCCGTACAAGTGCTTTCAAGCATGACCTAGAAATACAATATCTAAAGACTAAGACCTAACTGGGTGGCTGAATAATAACACAATATGAAATATGCAATACATGAGTGTGTGTTCCAGGGAGGGGAGACTTACTTCTGTTTTTCTTTGTTAAGTTGGTCCTTTTTACCACCAGTGAATATCTTCAGTGTACACTTCTCCCAATAAGATTTGATACTGAGAAGGTAGGGCACTAACAAAGTAAGACCTGATAAACCAAAAAACAGTAGATGTACTCAATTTATTTGATAGTGAAAACTTAGGGCACTAACAAAGTTAGACCTGATAAACCAAAAAAACAGACATACTCAAAATGGATTTGATAATGAGAAGGGAAGGGCTCTAACAAAGTAAGACCTGATCAACAAATGATCAACAAATAACAGACAATCAAACTTCCCACAACTCCTCTAACTTAAAGTAAGACAGGTTTGATTGAAAACAAGAGAGCATATGTGTAATAAATATTTTCGTTTAAATAGACCTTTTTGAATTTTTCTTTTTACTGTATATTGTCAAGAGCCAGAACAAACACATTGAAAAGTCCTAAATTTATTCATACCACAGCTGCATAATGGAGTGTAAGGGGGGAAAAATAATTTTTTTTTAGTTCAATATTTCCAAGTATAAAGTTAAAGTCAAATCTGTACAATTATTATAATAATTATGATACTTGCATTTTGCTAGATACGTTCAAACAATGTTATGGTATCCATGCAGCTAAATTATGCGTAGGCAATATATGGATGAATGGGACTTAACTTCAAAGGGATCTTACTACTATGTCAATTTTCATGCAGAATTTTGGTCCACTACTGTATTGAATTGGTCAATAACTTCACCAATGCGACAAACTAAAACAGTGCTGTTTAAAGAAATAAAAATATTACAATAAAACATTCTAGATAGAGAAAAAAAAATCAAATCCACGAGACCAGGCCAGGTGTACATTGGACATATGATGAGGAACAAGGATTATAAGCTAATGTAGTAAATATATTGCTATTGTTCCAGCCGAGGGTTGCAGGTTAATACCGACACATCTCAACGTTACATCTCAAACGACACATCTCAACGACACATCTCAAAGTTACCGACACATCTCAACGGATGTTTTCTCTCTTACCTCCGTCATCGAAGAGCCACCAGACATGGATCTGACCCTTTGGTCCCTTCCCTTGAAAGAGTTGGACAGACTTGATGACTTGGTTGGGTTGACATTTAATCAGGGCTGTACTATCTATTAACGGGGCAAGCGGTGTGGCCCCCGGATCATCGGCGTCCGATACCTCTATGTTTATATCAACCTCGGTTACGAGTGCCAGCTTGGAATTCTCTGCTGAAACAAGATTGCCTGTTCAAATCTGATTAATTGCTTCTCTTTTTGCACATTGTATCATGTACTATACATCGTCAGGGATGTGCCCAGGATTTCCTGATGACGGGTGTACTGGGGAGGGGTCTAAGGGGAGGGGGTAATTTTTTAAGGTGCTCAGATGCCAAATGCTGGCACTTGTGTAGCTTCTTAAGCACATACACAAGTACTAGTTTTGCTAAAAATTTACATTTTTTAAGATTTTTTATTGAAATATATTACGTACCTGGTAAAAGTTATTAGTTTGTTTCAAAGAGATTTTACAAGGGACCCATTGAGAGCCATAAGTAATGTTTCTCGCATGCATTACTTATGCATTATTAGTCTGTATGATTTTGGCATAGGCTAGGCCCAATTTACGTTGAATATATTGTTAGGAATGTCGGGATTTTAGATGAAAATAGTGCTGTGCGGGATTCACGATTTTTAAGACAGTGCTGGGCGGTAAATTTTATTGCTGGGCGGGGCCGCCCATAGTGGGCACATCACTGTGTACTATACATCGTATTAAATGAAGAATTTAACCTTCTTTTTCTGTCTCTGCTTTCCTTTTTCTTTTCTATTTTTTCTGTCGAAGTGATAGAGTGAAAGTCTTACCTTTCATTTTCTTGAGATATCCTGGGTCATTCAAGGCACTAGAGACATCAAAACCTTCCTTGATTCTAAATATTGCCACTCCAAGGTTCATGTCAAATGAATCACTAGAAGAAAAAAATAGGAAATTCACGACCAATGAAACAGACGAAATAGATTATTTTATGTCACTTTACGTTATGTCACTTTTGTCACAATCCTCAGCTAAAATAAATCATACAAAACTTAAACCATGACAACAGTAATGGACAAACTGTATCTGTAGGCCATTACATTGACCCCTTGTGAGATGAAGCTACTGTCAATTAATAAACATAGAACATATTCAGTTATTCTTGTAAGCTCCTTTAAATCCCTGGTCATTTGCCAGACTTCAGGGCATAGGAGGGAGTTCATTTTCTTGATATAACTGAAGGCACAGTAAAAACACAAACTATCACTGTCATTCAAACTTGAGAATTAACCTAGCATAACGGACAATGCTAGTGTGTCAATTGCCAATCGAAGGGTATGTTCCTTGACATTGTGGCAGTTACCCAATTTGCATATGCAAATCACATCCTATGAATGTGAATGAAAGAAGATCAAATACCAGCACCTGCCATGAAGGAACTACCATATATATATTATATCAGTAGTTTGAGTTTGTCCCTGGGTTCAATAAAGAAGAAGATTATGCAAATAAAAACCAAATAATATAGGGAAATATCAACCATACATGCTCGTCAAGAAACATTTTCAACCCGTTTGAACTTTTCTTGTTTGTTGTTTCTATTAATGTTTATGATTTGGATGACTAAACTGAACATATAACTCACTGTATAATTCCTACATAGTCTTCTACTTGCTGAGCTTCAGCAGTTGCCCAGTCATTCTTGAAGCCCAGAACCACCAAGTTTGGTTTAATCTTGCCTAGACCACCAAGCTGTGAAAGAAGCCATTAATCACCAGATAAATCCAGAGAAGTCTGGTGTGGTTATCCCTTACCCTCAACTCCTTCAAAATATGACATAATGATATACAGATGAGTGATTCCCAGGTTCCATCTTTAATATTTCTAAATGTTGAATCAGTCAGTAAACAATCAACTTGGTAATCACAAAATTAAATTTGGCTAAATTTTAGGATTGAGATACGTTACTGACTACACTGTGTTTCCCTGCCAGTGTGTGTGTTATATTCACACAGTTAATACCTACATCTAAATAGCGGGGGATGGGGGGGGCGGGGGGTGCTCTGGTAGGAATATACACTTTACCTGAAGGAGAGACTGAACACCCGTTCTTAATGATGTTGCTGTAACATGGGCCGGGAATCCCTTAATCTTCTGCTGAGCCAACCAGTTCACAGAGTGATCATCCAATAATCGTTGTAAATTCTTTTCTTGGTCCCCCTGCAAAAGAAATATAAACTTTATCACCAACAGACACTACAAAATTACAACAACAAAAACAAAACAAAATTCAGAAAATGCCAAATGAATTAATCATACTTAATGTGAATTCAAACAAACTGTTTTCATGTGCCATAAAAATATTTTCTGGCTAATACAAGGTCAGGGCATGACCGAACTTGAGATCTGAGTAATATTTTTCATCTAGGGTGACACAATTTGCACTACCAAACTAATATTGTTGATGATAGAAGCCTTTCTAACATTTGACATTAATCCATCACCTATTTGATGGAGAACTTCATATCAACAGTGAATCTAATAGTTATGAGCTTCCTCTTAAAATATTTCTATGTTTAGCATTTTCCACAAATGTAGAGCCTGACAAATTATGCCTTAAAATATATGTTTCCTATGCTTCAGTGATGTGTGAATTAAACTTGAGGCAATTTCATTAGTTGACTTGTCTGAAACGTCAAAACACAATTGACATTTATACGTTTTCTCAAAAGGTGGTTACATTAATCACTTTCAAACACAGAACATTTAAATACGAAAATAATGATAATAAAATTTCAAAATACATACAAAACTGACGTTCCCACAGAGAAGTAAGCTGTTATTCTTCGTGATGTTATTTACAAATCGTAATAGGGCTGGCCGTGTATCAGGCTCTCCAGTAAGGACAAGAATTTGAGGGCTGCGAGACAAAATAAAACATGGTAAACTTAAAATGACAACCTGTCACCAGTACCCATTCCATTCCATTCTGATGATACTAATCATTATTCGTCTCTTCTAAGCCTGCAGATGAAGTTATGGAAGGGCGTAATAAAAAATTTAAAAAATACATGCTTCAATCGCTGTATAAACTACCTGGCAAAAAAAAAGGATAGAATAACAAAGCATGTACAGATATTAGAAATAAATATACACACTGCATTCACAGATATTGTCAGGAAGACAACAAAGCTGAAACTTTAAAAAACAAAATAAGTGCAGAATATGAAAATAGAGACACCAAAAGGAGACAATTCCTGCCTGTTGATATTGTTTATCAATTTTAATCACGTCCACAAGGTTTGAGTTCCCCGTTCTCATTTTCAACAACAGAAAAACAAACACTGAAACCTCACAACTATTATTAACTGGAACCTTTCACAGTAACCACCTTAACAGATGTTTTTGCAGGTTTTTTTTTTCTCTCTGCTTAAATTTTTAGAATATTATTCACTGACGTGTATCATTTTAATGTTGTTCAAGCTCAGTACAAATCTTAAATTGATTATTGCACACTTTACTTACCGGAATGTTTTGATATGGTCAGGCACGCGATTGAGTTGGAGGGTTGAATCTAAAGCTCTCTTGTATATAAAAGCCTGGTTAGACGAACCCCAATTGATTTCTACAATACAAAGAGAAAACTTTAAGTATAAAAACAAAAACATGTAAAGCCTCCTGACCTGTGTTTCTTGAGGTTGTCAAAGAGCATCTAATTGGAGAGAAATTATCTGTAACATCACTACTGAACTTCTCAATCACCACACACCAGATTACAATTCCAAATTGATTTCAATTGGGCATTCCTATATAATGAACAGTTTCTACAGTATGTGTTGTGTTTTTATCACTACCTACAACGTATAATCGTATATTGTTACTCACCAGGTGTGGTGTGTTGTTATCACTACCTACAAAGTACATATGTTATTCACCAGGTTTGGTATGTTGTTTTCCTTACCTACAACATATATTGTTACTCACTAGGTTTGGTGTGTTGTTATCACTACCTACAACGTATATTGTTAGTCACCAGATTTGGTGTGTTGTTTTGCCTACTTACAACGTATATTGTTATTCACCAGGTTTGGCCTGTTCCTTCCTTATCAACAATGTACACTGTTACTCACCAGGTTTGGTGTGTTGTTTTCCCTACCTGCAAACGTACATTGTTACTCACCAGGCTTGGTGTGCTTTACGTAAGCATACAGTGCAGTCACTACAACAATTGTTATAAGAGCTGCCCACCAATTAATGAGGAACATGACACCGACACACATAGCTGAAGCTAGCAGTGCCACCCACATGTTGTAAAACTTGAATGCTGGTCTCCAACCTAAAATGGAAGTGAGAAGAGACATACGGAACACATTTAGTTTGAATTCCAAAATGAACAAAAATTCCTTCATAATCCTCGCACCTACCAAATACGAGCTTTTCTCATAAACTTCGATGGTGACAAGAATCATTATATGAAAGTACATTATAACATTAATGAGTAAAAAAAAAATCCTAAAAAAAAATAAAAAATTCTTTCAAAGGATCTAACCAGTTTGTTTAACTTGTGATTCAGTTAAAGTAGAAAAATGGCAAGAGGTTAGAAAAATCACATAAAACTCACCGGGAGATTGGGCTAAGGAAGCCGAAAAACATGAAAAGTTGATAAGTGCATAGGACATCAGAAAGAAATTGGAGATAAGGGGAGCAATGGTATCCAAAGCACCTGTGAAGAAAAGATAACAGAAAACAGTCAAAATGAGTACAAATGAGTGACTCACATGAATAATGGCTGAAACTGTTCACTGTATTGTATAACACTAGCACTCGGGTATAACATGGAGCAACTTTATCATATAGAAGATGTACAAATATAACATATATAAAGACCTATCTATAGAATGGGTATCTATAGCAACGTACATCACAGGTTACCTACATATGGCTGTTAATACCCACACAGTACTACATATGGCTGTTAATACCCACACAGTACTACATATGGCTGTTAATACCCACACAGTACTACATATGGCTGTTAATACCCACACAGTACTACATATGGCTGTTAATACCCACACTGTACTACATAAGGCTGTTAATACCCACACAGTACTACATATGGCTGTTAATACCCACACTGTACTACATATGGCTGTTAATACCCACACAGTACTACATATGGCTGTTAATATCCACACAGTACTACATATGGCTGTTAATACCCACACAGTACTACATATGGCTGTTAATACCCACACAGTACTACATATGGCTGTTAATACCCATACAGTACTACATATGGCTGTTAATACCCACACTGTACTACATATGGCTGTTAATACCCACACAGTACTACATATGGCTGTTAATACCCACACAGTACTACATATGGCTGTTAATACCCACACAGTACTGATGCGGGACAGATCTATGCAATGGGTTTATCTATAGCCCTCGCTGCTTACCGACCGCTGTAAACCCGGCTGCAATGAAAAAAGTCAAAAAGTAGGCTCTCTTTGGCTCATCACTGGCACCAGAACCAACAGCAAAGAACTCCACCTTTGGGAAAATCTTGTCTTTACAGACAGCCTGTGTAAAGAGGGGAGAAATGTTGAATAAGAAACCAATTAACTAACGAATTACAAGGAGATGAATTCAGAACTGTCACGTATGGATTAATTCATGGACTAACCTTAAAGATTTTATTATGAAAGAAATATCACACTGGTCAAATGGATAACGAAGCTCCCAAATCACGCACGACGGTTTCCTCTTGACTTTTCAATACCAAACTTTTATGGACACTTTACAGAAAGGATCAACTATTTTAGGAAACATTGAGAGTGATCATATAATAAACAACAGCATACGTATTAGCTATGTAGCCTGTATGTTATCTGTATGAGTTAAGTGGTTTTCCGCCTGACTTTTGATCTATTGATCCTACACAGGCTTCCTGCAGTAGATGAGCAGTTTGCTAACAGTTTTTCTTCTCTCCTCTCTCCCTGGGTGGTAAAATGAGAAGGAAGGGTATTGACCGGAGAGGTCTGGACATAGAGGGCGCACATTGTTAAAACATTATCAATTCGTTCTACTCACGGAAGAATGAGAGTGCTTAGGTTGTGGGGAGACAGGTAAGCCAGGAAAGAAGTAAATGCAAAGTTCCAGGCTTGCGTATAGTACATATAGTACATAATATATGGAAGAATTCGATGGAAGACTGACCTGAAATACTTTTGGAGCGCTGACCATGCTGGCTAAGGCTGATGAAAGAGTTGCCGAGAAGATACCAGCCAGCACTAATGGCCCCCAACCTGCTATAAGTCTTGAAGCCTGTTTATAATATATCAGTAATATTAAAACATTGAATACAAGTAC
>KN888384.1:0-16601 GCA_000934455.1 Apostichopus parvimensis | reverse complement strand
GTTCACAATACATTACCAACATGGAATTATTAACATGACATTTCAAGCTGTGTTGAACAGTAGTCTGTAATGATATCCAACAGGTGTCAGAAACAGCTGTCTTCGCCAGTCAAATATTTCTACACGGATTCTTGGCTTACAAAATGAATACCTTAGTATTCATGAGAACAAGAAGTACAGTAGGATGATACTTTGATCATTGACTAAAAGACCAACACATATCATATGTACAATCATTGTAAAAAACAATTAAAAAACTAAAAATTTAAATTAAAAAACTGGAATATATATACCAGAACCCAAGAAACAGCCTTATAGAAATTTTAAGACTTACCTTAATATTCATCTTTTTCAAAAATAGTAGAGTATCCTGTAATTGTTCCTACAGTACACAGTATTAAGTACCACAATTATAGATGTTTCAGTCCTAATACTCAAAGCTATGGTAGGGTTGACCCATATACATAGCATGTATTCATCAGTGCAGAGCGCATGAGGAAGTTGCTACTTAAGCTTAGAGCAAGCTCTGTTAAACTTAGAATGATGTCACCCGGTTGGGTCCTGTCCTGCTTCAGAGCACTCCTAGTGCTAGGAACTGTGTGTACTGTCAATATGAGTGCTTTGAAGCATATGATATGGGAGGACAATTTAGAGAGGTATTAGCATTAGGAAATTGTCCTAACTGGCTGATGATGGACAAGTTTATCTATGAATATTCATGACTTACTGCAAAATGATGTCATTGCTATATATAGTGATATATCTGAGAACGGATCATATAATCCTGTCTTTTCTTATGTTGGAAATAATTTTATAGCCTAGTGAACTAAGGTAGGAGCAGTCATCAATCCATGCACTCGTACTCAATGGACACATGGTTGTAAATAAAAGAAATATAGCTCACTGGACTGGACTTGCGAACATGTGCAATATTTAAGCAACTTAAGCCTTTAGTGCAAGGCTGTATCAGCAGTTAACATGTACACTTCAATGCTAAAAATCTTTTTAAAAAGTGTCCTCGGGCAATCCAAAAAAGTCTCCAGAGAAATGTTTGACATGTATGTTATTCTGATTTAAATTGATTTCAAGAAAAAAATGCTTTATTGTATCCATAGCAAAGACTTTTGACTATGCCTTGTGTTTTCTGCTGCCAAAACAGAAATATTTATGTAAAATTAACTGCAAAGTTACATAAAAACTTATATCCTACCATTGGACAATTATGGTACATACAGATGAGCCTAACCAATCTGAATCGTGTTTGAAATATGTTACGAAACGCAAACACTGGTGATATGTAAACTTGATTATAAACTATAAGAATTTCATACATAGTGAAAAGTCTCAGTCTGGTAAAAGGATTGATAACTCACTTTTGCAGTGAATTTGTGTTATGTTTTGTTTTCCATGTTGTGATATTTTTCTCCGGGTACCATTGTTATGAGTAATGACAACTGGTATTGTATTTATATAACACTGGATGTATGTACACTGAGTGTGTCAAAGTTGCTTCAATGGACTCTTGCCAAGATTTTGCCAAGAAACAGGTGTTTGTGGACCAAGGATGTGGTTATGGCTTAGTAGTGAAACATAGACTTACATTGTTTAACTGCTGGTGGGAAGAAGATGGTTGCACAAAAAAATGTATACAATGAGAAGAGAAGAGGGAAATAAACATGCTGCAATTCATGTTAAGCTAGTGAATGTTTAACTTCAATCAGTTGTAAACAGACTAACACCAGATAAAACATTAAGGTAGATTACTGACACTTTGTGATTAACTAGCTTACACAACATTACAGTATGTACACCGTGTAGTTTGGACTTCTATTTGGAAAGCATGTACAAGTAATGGGCCATCTTGGATAAAATTGCAACAATTTAAATGGTTCTGCTGTTTACAGCTTCTAACTGTTTAGTAAATAAACAGAAACAGGCAACACTACACTGGGCTTATTTATTTTTGGAAGAGGGGAGGGAATCTAGCAACAACAGCACTGCAGTACGCTACAATGGTCTGTTATATTTATATCATTGCCACCCCCAAATGATGCATTGTTTCATAAATCTATGTCAGTCTGTATGGTGGCATACTCCTATTAGAGTCTATATCAATCCGCCTGAATGTTCTCAAAATGCAGTAGGAGAACATCTTTTTTGATATGTTATCAATCAGGATCTGTTTTTTTTTTTGTGGCTTCATGTTGAAGAGCATGGATGGAAGTACATGTGGTGCAAAAATTGGGTCAATTCAGGCAATTTTAGACCCATTGAGGCTTCCCAGGAGCAGCGTACTAAAATTGTTTACTAATACTACTGAGTGAAGAGGTTTGTTTAAAAGTGACAAAACATCAGGCTCTGATAGCAAAAATCTTCAAGGTCATGATACAGAAAATTGATGGTGCCATGAAAGGCAATCAAGTGATGGGTAGCATTTAGCTATTGAGAACTTAGGCTATATCAAGACTTAGAGACCACATAACTTTTGTGATTTAGTGTGTTAGTCCATGGGGCTTTATGGGTGTATGCTACCATATATATGCAAGTTGACCACACTTCCAGTTTTTTTTTTTTTTTTGTAAAGGGTGTCTGCCGAGCTGAGGTGTATTCTGCAATTGCTCCCTAGGGCCTACACTGAACACCAATACTAGTAAGGGCTATTTCCAAGAGTTGAAAGTATTGGTCGGACTCGGCTCGCGTGATATTGGACTCGGACCTAGTGGGCTCGGGATAGGTGGACTCGACTACAGCCATGCTTAAATAGTAGTAGTTAGTACTAGTAATTATACAACTAGCCTGTGCCTCGTCTAGGCCTAGCCTTACATTACATTAGCTCATGTTGTAACGTACAAAACTCACCACCTGCGTTAGTGTTCGGGGCTTGTTCACTTTGAGTTCATACTGTAGTTACAAATCTACAGTGACCACAGTATCATAGTATACCAGTTACAAACGAACTGAACGTCTGGCTCTGTACAAGATACAGCGCTTGCTCATATGGCTATGGAACGCCAAACAACCTTTCCCGGGAGAGGGGGGTATTATAGTTTAATAAAACATTCTCTGTTCTACCGGATGAAATAAACAACTAACGAATTCTTGGTGAATTCTGGGTGTATTCTGGTTTAGTTCGGGTAGTAACCTGGGTGAGGTATCTGTGCCGGTGTATTTGCGCGGGTGGAGTTTTCCCGGAGGTAATTGCCGGGGGATGGGGGGAGGGGGGTAATTGTCCTCGGGGATAATTGTCAAGGGGGTACTTGTCTGTGGGGTAATTGTTTGGGGGATACTTATCCTCGGGGGAATTGTCCTCGGGGGTGTATGTCCGGGGGTAGTTGTCCCGGGGTAGTTGTCCTAGGAGGTATTCGTCCTCAGGGGTTTTTGTCCGGGGGGGTGATTGTCAGGGGTACTTGTCACGGGGGGGGGGGTATTTGTCAGAGGGGTAGTTGTCTGGCAACCATGTACACACCGATGATCTGTGACTCCTACACAAACAGCCAAGGCACACGAACATAGTAGACCATACGGTATATCATACACAGTTAACTGGAAGAGAGTGCTTCGTCAAACCAGGGTATAACACATTCATGAGTCAACAGTCCAAGGTTTCAGCTGTGTGGTATACCATGAGATTTTTTTTCGTTGAGAGTTAAATTGGTAACCTATCATATATACACTAACATACATATCCTACCACATATCCTGTCTACAAACAATATAAATGAACAACCCTGTTGATATATCACATGCATTATAACATCATTGTTCGTTGTATTAGTAAGTTTATAGTACGGTATAAATTCAGGTTCGAAACCAGAGCATATGGGGGGGGGGGGGAGTGGATCATAAAATTTAGCTGGCGTCTTTCTTGTGTGAATAAGCATGGCGTAGTAGAAAGTATTTATTTCTATGCATCATGTCTAACTGTCAAATTGAAAAAGTGTGAATTCATTATACTATATTAGTGCCGTGTATATCGAATAAAGGACCAAAGACCTAAAGAAATTGAAATACATTTTGTGAAATACTTGTAAGCACTTGGATGGGGTATGACCATGAGGCCGTTGAAGTCGACTCCAGTAAAGGGGATATGGGGTCCTCCCAAGAAAACAACAAACTACATTTTTGGCCTGAAATGGTACTTTCCGAGGCATATTCAGGCTATGAATTAGTTTTATAATTAGGCGGTCTACACGCAAAGTTGTGTTAATAACTGTTTTATTCTTTGTTGAGAATGGGTAGTTTAAAAGGGGAACGGAGTATATCCCACCCTCTGGCTCCGTTCCTAGTGCCGTATTCGTTATCTCTCGACGGTCGACTAAATAGGTATTACCTCAGGCATATTAAACCTACGATCGGGTAAATAAGTAAGAGCGCCGAAGATCCAATCAGTTTTCGATGATCAGGTAAATAAGCATCAGGGCAACGGTAATTAAACTGTCGATCTGGTAAACAGAGCGGTCAAGAGCGCCACCTTTATTAAAACTGATGACCAAGTGAATAACTTCCACCAATAAAATAAGAAATGATCTTTTTAGAAGCAGTTCACAATAAAAACAAGAAGCCTGTCAAATATCAAATATAGCATGGCTACGCTATTTATATATTTTTTGGTATAGCCCTTGCTTCATCTTAAAATTTATGTGGGGAACTTTGTCCACAACCCCCCCCCCCCCCCTCCCGACCCCCTGGCCACGTTACTGTTCTCAAGTCCTGCATTGAACTCCAATAATATACAAGGAACCCTCGTCTTTCGATCAGAGTTACTAAACTGATGATGAATTGAACCTTTCTACAACAGAATCGAGTAGCGATGTCACTAAGATGGCGTCAAGCGTTCCGAATTCATGAAATATAGGCAGTTCGGACACAGTTCACGGATTGGGGAGGGGTGGGAGAGTGGGGTGAGCCCCCAATATTTATCTGCCATACCCCCACGCTTCAAGCAATGGTCAGAAAAATATTTTGTTTGTATACGGATAAATAGGTACTGTCTGTCCCTCAGGAAATATTTTTCCCTCCCTCTCAAGAGGAATTCTAACTACACCCCTACCTCCCCTTTCTTGGACAAGAGAACTCTCCACAAAATTGAATCCACACTACAAAGATAACCGGTGCACTGAAGGGATACACCCAACTGAATTCAGTTCAACTTAATTGACATAAACCAATTGAAATATATAACACAGAGACATGCAATGCACACTGAAATATAGGTTTAACAGTTATATACTTTCTGTAAAAGTAAGTTGGCCTGGCGTTTCGATCCTCGCAAGATCTTTGTCAGAGGCTAAAACATGGCCTCTGAATATAATATATACTTTGTTAGATTTTCTTCGATGCGTAAGCATCAGCAATGTAAATCTCTTCAAGTGATTTTCCTGACTCAATTAGACACTGCATTATCTCCAAGGGGAAAACTTCATCGTATAACTTAACTTCTCCTTCAGTTCATTTTTGAAATTCATTGTGACTCGAGTAGAAAACAGGGGGAGAAGGTGGGTGGGGGATATGATTAATGTTTCTTCCCCATGACCTTTTTGGATACACTTCATGGCATGATTACCCATCCAGCTCAGGGTGAATATTTTGCAATACCAAAATATAAGGGTTCTGTTTCCGTCCGTCATAATCCATTAAATTTTTCGAAGTGTTTTCTCTGACAATTTTGAAAACAAGAGAAACAATCCCGATTGCAGCAACAACAACAAAAATGAGAAAATAGTTGAGAATTAAGATTAAAAAAATAAAAATTCAATTCTTAATTTTTAACTTTCGTACTGGATTTTCTATGACAAAAATAAATAAATAAAAGTTTGGAAAATTTTCCAAATAAGTCAAACATGAAAAGTCTAAATATCGAAAAAAATGGTAGAAAATTTTAAATGAAATAGTCGAAATGTTGAGATTATAACATTATGTCGGACACCGAAATTTCGAAACTTTTGTAATTGCCAATGTCTCGTTTAGGCCACCGTAAAGTTGGCCACTTACAAAACTAAAGTCTTATCAGGAAGAACCTATTTCCCCATACGTTTTCAGTGTCCCCCTCCCCTCTCTATTTGATAACTTCCTATGTCAGTGTTCGTAACTGTTATAGCAATTTTAAATAGCGACCCTAAATTTCATGGTATTGTGTCTGCCACCATCAGTTCCTTTGAGCTGGGGAACAACCACGGATACTT
This sequence comes from Apostichopus parvimensis, assembly GCA_000934455.1. Lineage (NCBI taxonomy): Eukaryota > Metazoa > Echinodermata > Holothuroidea > Aspidochirotida > Stichopodidae > Apostichopus > Apostichopus parvimensis. Next base: position 10,419 of record KN888384.1, on the reverse strand, counting down.
CTGGGCGATATTTAGCCCCCTTCCGAGAACTATCGGGGGGGGGGGGGGCTACTGGCAGGCAGAATATAGCACATAAATTTACAACATGTATATGCGGTACAACTCTACTGTAAAAAATGATAGCAAAATATTAAAGCTGGGCAGGGCGACCCTCCCATTATAGGCTACCCCTTGCCAGCTGCAGGTCGACACGACCCGTCTGGCACGTGCCCTACCCATGCTTCCCACCCCCAGTACAAGAAAGGTGGTTGCACCCCTGTCCAGTGTCGTGTGTTAGGGGAACAGGCCTGGGGCCTGGCCATGACCCCACTCCGATCGTCAGTCGAGGGAAGTGGTTCAGTCACGGGATTTTTCATATTGCCGGGTAAGAATTGGACCACTACCACTAGTACGGGTGTACCTTCGCCTTCCCTCCCCCTACGCTTTGTCAACCTATAGAACACCAAGTATTTATATTATCGGCACAACCTTGCGTTTAGGGCTACTTCTATAGACCTAAATTAATTATAGTCACAGAATGCACAAAGTGATGTCTAACTATTTACTGCTGGGGAGGGCTTCAATATTGTACCAGACAACACCTCTACCATTACAAAACTCTTCATTCGCTTCTGACATTCCCTTGAAGGTTGAGTCCCCTCGGAGAATTTTGAATTAATTGTTATCTTTAAGCACAACTTTCCATTTAGGCCTACTTATAATTAAAACAATTAAAAACCTACATTGTAGTCTATATATGCCTCAGAATGCACCATTTAGATTTCTAAACTTTTAGTTTTCCTGGGGGAGGACCCCAGCTAGACCCCCATTCATGGTGCTTGGCTTCAGTGACATAGCTAACGGCAGCACCCCTCATAAAATACTCCATTACCATCTGGCCTTCCCATAAAGATTCAAAGCATTTTTGTAGTTTATTTATTAGCACAATCTTACGTTACAACTATTTGTTGAGACCTTAATTTATGCCTCAGAATGCAACATTTGTTAAAACTATTTTTCGGGGTGTACCAGACCCCCTACATATGGGTCGGTTAAAATGACACAAGTGCAGTGCAGCCCCCCCCCCCTTCCCCATCCCCTTTAAATCCTCTACTCTGGCCTTTCCCTTTTATGTGAAGTTGGATCCCGTTCAAGGAAGGTGAATGTGAATTGATGTTGCTTCTATCGTATGAACTCGTAAACTAGTTATCTCGTATATATGGGGCCCTGGGAATTAAAATTAACCTACTCTGATAAGATTTCGACCGAAGTCATTAATTCAAGCCGTGACGTTCTGCACGGTACATAGTACATAGATCGTTCCGGTAAACGGATATACAACGATAATAACGATAACCTCTTTTGCCATTTAAGACTCATACCTAGCTCGGCGCCTTAACTTTAATAGAATTAAGTTGGACCAAGCAAGAGTGATCACAAACGTCTGGGAAACTTTATAGACTTGACCTAGCCAAGCTACAGTTACTCATATATTAGACGATGAGTTCAGTTCCCGATAGCGAGATGCTGAGGTTTGCCAATAGAGTGGCCGTCATTACCGGGGCCGGAGGAGGTAATGTATATAAGTAACGTAGCGCTAGGCCTGGTAGGCTATAGTTTTTGTCCTCTTGTTTCGGAAGCGGAATAGCCAAGTTTCATAGTTACTAAGAGCAGCTGCTATCGCCATTTGCAAAGTTCGTAGTTTGAAATCCAGCATAGGCCTATGTAAGTAAGTAGCTATTATGCAGTAGTGTAGCCAAACTTAACGTAAGGACTAAGTACAGCCGAGGTTCCGTTTGATTTAACTTCAAGGTACAGTACGACAAATGCGTACAGCTCACACTCAATGTGGGAATCAGATTTGCGAAATGACAAATGTTGCAAAGCGGTTTTTGTTTATTGGTGAAAATGTAAGCGTACATGGTAGTAGGGAAACAATAAAAAGGTTACAGGTAGTCAGAGTCAAATTTGAGAGGTTTGATAGAAAAGAGATTGTTCAAAGCTACATTTAGAGGACCGTTAGTTGTGATTCCAATATTGTAAATTAATTAACCTATATTATAATTTACAATATACATCTCAATTTGATTATGAAATTGCAGCAAAAAGTTCTGAGCTTAAAGTACTTGGTTATGAAACATGATGATCCATTCCATTATTTTTGATTCATTATCGGGAACTGATGCTAATAAATGTGTGAAATAATTCTCCATGTATTTATACTGATAGGCCTACATTCAAATTTAAGTCACTAAAAATAGGTCTCACAAATGATTTGACCCAACCTAATATCATAATATATATCCTTTTTTGGTCTAACTTTAGAATCCGTACCATATGAATGGGAAAGCTTACTAGGGGCTAGGAATTAGGGTTAGGAAGTAGGGAATAGGGTTAGGGGTTAGGAAGTACGGTTAGGAAGTAGGGTTAGGAATTAGGGTTAGGAAGTAGGGTTATAGGGTTAGGAATGGTACGGATTCTAAATTAGTACCCCTTTTTTTCATGAAATCATCTGAATTATTTCATTTCTTCACCAAATATATTGCTGAGGATGAATTCAAACTGTTACGTGTATACCACAAGCCTGCAATTCAGTAAATTTTTAGTGTTGGAAAAATCTCTGTTCTTATAATCCATGAGAAGAGAGTCACACAATGGCTTGCAGCATTGGCAAACTAAGTTGTTCAAACTGATAATGTTGACTTGCATTTGACTATCACATTCTTTTATTTTGGGAAGATACCACTAATAAAATTCTAGTCTTCACAAAAAATATGACATCAAAGAATTCTGACAGGTGTAATATTTTAATTTTATCAGCACATCTATATGAATGCTGCGGTTACCTCCATTGGTAGCCTTTCTTCAGTGAACTGTCTTTCATGCAATGTGCAGTTAACCCAAGAAGTGAAGTAATTAGTTATCATCTTATATTAGTGTGATTGATCCTTTAATCGATTCTTTGTCGAGGCAACGGAAATCTTTTGACTTGTTTACATTTGAGAATGCAAGGAGGATCTGACCCTGCAAGGGCGATCAAGATTGTAGTGTGGATGCTTGCATACTCAGAATCAGACCTAGCAATCCTTTAGGAGAGGATCCAACCGCCTTTCCCCGAGGGCAATTAAGAATGTAGTTTGGACACTCGAGGGATCAAGCATCCCAAGAGCTCCAGTTACTTGATCATGTCACTTGGCCATAAAATGGCACTATGAAACATACAAAAATACATAAGAATGTCTTCACAGTGCTTTGTAAACAATAATTGTGACCTATTTGTGATTTGTGTAAGCTCTCTGTTCGCCCTTGATCCACATTGCATTCTTAAAGATTTGCTTTTTTTTTATTGGCTCCAAATATAGCCACCCATAGCTGGGAAAGTTTTTAAATTATACGTAATCGACCTGCCACGGGCATAAATCCACCTCAATTAGCCTGCATAGCTTCTTAACACCATTAGGCTCTTTGTGTAAACACTGTGTGGAAATACGTTTATGTCTACAGTGTAGTTAATCATACAGCATTCACACAAAGACACTCATACAATACCACCTGTAGTGGTCAAAGGTCAAGAGAGGTCAATGTTTAAAAACTTTGGAAAACTTTTTAAACATAATAATTTTAAAAACAAAGCTTGAGTGAACATCATACCTAGTATGTCACTCCATTGTAGTGAGTACAACAACCCTATTATTATTTTTCAGTCAAAATTTGAAAATGGACATGCATTGAATATCCTCATGGAAAATATGTCAGGAGGGGGGTGGGGGTGGTTGACCACCCGAAACCTGGCAAGACTACACTTCTGGAGGCTAGCTCCATACTGTCAAGCACTCCCGATGGCTGGGCTATTCCCCACAGGCTAACGTTACCGATGGTGTTTAACTCTGAATCCCTCTACCCGGGAATCCACACAGTTGGCACATACATGTACAGTAGTGAGGTACATGTATCCTATTGCAAGAGTGCAAACACTGTAACCCAGAGCTTGTAGTTTGTTAATTAATTGCAAAGTAGAAAAGATAAATCAGTTGAACAAATCAGATAAGGCAAGCCATTTAACAGCCAAAGTCTCTATGTACAATCCTCTATTGAACCCCTGTGTGTAAATCAGGGACTAAAGTGAAGTGGACTTCACTGTTTGCTAAATCAACCAATTATTCAGTTGTTATAACAAGTTGTATTAATTCTAAGGTCCCTCAAATTTATCTGATGTAGATACTGGTATTTTGTTTGTTCTTATTATTTTTGCTGTATACATGTAATACTCACCATGAGTATGCTATTGCTCTGCCCTGATACTTAGTTTCTGCTGTGACCACTTCAGTTGTGCTATATAGTGAAGCAATCAAATCTTGAAATGTTGGATATTAATTATACTGGTACACAGTACCCTTTATTGTTATAATGCTAGAGCAGTAGCTTTCAATGTATATTGGAACATGTCCATGTTTAACACTTGCATGCAAATAGACATGTTAATAATGAACAATTCCATAGTGTTGCTTGTATTAACAGGCTGAAGCACAGGGTCACATGGTATAATTGTCCACATTTTATCTGGTCATGATTCTGATACCTAGGGAGACTTTGTTAAAGGTAATCAGTACTTCCAAGTTCCCTCTAATTTTAACCTGCTGCAGTTTGTCAAGGGTGCCATTCTGGGGAATCTGGGGATGTTGTCTGTCCATTCCCAGACTTTACCAGACAGCTTAATGTGAGGGAAAACATTCTAATAGTTGTTATGAGATATTTAAAAGAGTTTCAACATATAAGCATAATTTTCTAGCAAATTTGGAGAAGAAACTTGTCAAATTCCAAGTTACTTATGGTTTGCAGTGCTATCTGCTCAAGAAAGTAAACTGTTTAAAATTTGCCATTTCTCCACATATTTTAGTGATTATTTTATGTTATTTTATTTTATTATAGTGATTATATTAAATGAAATGTACCAAAAAAACAGATCTGTTTTCTGTTTTTTTTTTTGGACAGGTCTCGGTCGTGAGTATGCCCTCTTACTTGCCTCAAGGGGAGCAGCTGTAATCGGTAAGTTACTGAAAGCTCCATTTCACAAGAAAATGACTTGACGTAATGTGTTTGACCTGAGGCCAAAAAATTTCAACAACATTACAACAAATTGCTCAAAACTAGGGAAGCCTTACACTGGGAGCTTGTTTGTTTGTTGAAATGAGGCATTTGTTTACAAGCTTTGTGAACTTAAAGAATAAAGTAAATTATAGAGTATGATTAGCCAACAGTCTGATCTCATTAAGGCGGAGTGTATAGCCTAGTGGTTAACGCCGGCGTCTCCCAGTCATGAGATCCCCGGTTCGATTCCCAGCCGACAGCAATGTGTGTCGTCTGGCAAGGGTGTTGTTCAATAACAACTTCCCGACATGGACGTTAAATGGATGTGTGCCGATAGATTGGCTTCGGTCAGCTTGCGAGTCTATAAGCCTTCATGGCTTCTTTCGCGAGTTCCTGCTTGCGGGAAGATCACATATACATACATACATACATACATACATACATACATACATACATACATACATACATACATACATACATACATACACGCATACACGCATACATACATAATACATACATACATACATACATACATACATACATACATACATACATACATACATACATACATACATACATACATACATACATACATACATACATGTCTAACTTGTTACACCTGCTGTCGTCAAGGACGATATGCTGCGACTGCCTGCTCAAATTTCGCTCTGGTAGGCACGCTGCAGTAGGTAAAGGAGGTTGCGGTAATCTTGCAATTGTCTTTCCTTCTGCAACCCTACCCCTGTCTTGTCACATACAAAACCTACTGGCCAACATAACCGATGAACTATAATTTCATCCATTTTGGAAAACTAAGCTGCACAGTAGCCTTGAACTTGAAGAAGATGCCACTTTTGCTATGGTATCGCTTTTGTAACTTTTATAACTTATCCTCAATGCATGAAAATGTGCCTTAAATGACTTAACTTCCTCCTAGTCGCCTTTCAATGACTTGTAATACCTGTCTTGAACAGATACACTGCTGATCCAATTATAAGAACAGTGTTTAGTTTTGAGATTCTGTAGCATTGCTGCTTCTAGTTTGGTTGCTGTCAGATACAGAGCTTATGCTTCCACAAAAATTAGGAAAATATAAGCCTAATATCAGAATTAAGCTAATCTCATCTTTGATATTTTCTGAATCAAACTTTTGTGTGGTTGTTTTACCAGAGCTGGGCCAGATTGTTGTAGAAGTTTTTCCAAAAAATTAATAAAGTATAGTAATCGCGTTTTAAGGTCAGACATCAGTCAATCACTCAAAGCAAGTACTTTCAGGTCAGATCGTTGTGCTTGCATTCACTATAACAATTTCAGTTGAAGTCTGTTATACAATGAAAAATGTTGTCATTTGTCATTGCTTCTCCTCTGAAAACAACCAAATGATACTTAATTAACCATGTTGAAACAGATTTCATCACATGTGTATTTTTGTTTTAATATCTGATCAGTAAATGACCTTGGAGGGGATACCAAAGGAGGTGGAAAGAGTTCAGCCGCAGCAGACAAAGTGGTTCAGGAAATCAGGGATAAGGGAGGGAGAGCAGTACCAAATTATGGTAGGTGCTAAGTATCATGATATAGTCTTGATATATATGTATTTATGTAGGTGTGCGTTTGTTTTTCTATCTGACCGAGGACTTGAACAAAAGAATTTCAGGTCCTCGGTTGTGATTTCTAAAGAATCACCACGTCCTCGGAAGAATTCTATTGTATGGGGTATTGTTAAGGTTAGGGTACGTGGATTTGAACAATGGAAAATACAATGGGGTCCTCGGTTGGAATGAAATACAAACATGTGTGTGTTTGTGTGTGTGTATGCATGTGTGATCATTCTTGTGTATATGTATGAATGTGTGTGTATATGCACATGTATGTATATATACATGTTTAATATATGTATGTGTGCATCATTATATAAATTAAAGGTTGATGAGACTTGTTATAGGCCGATGCTAGCCTTCTTGTACAAATCAAAAGATGAATGCAAAGTTGCAAGTTTGTGATCCTTGCAGAGTTTTGTATCCCATGATGCAGTTGAAAGAACCTTAGCTGTTTCCATGGTGACCATTTCTGATATGTTACAGGGCTGTGTATGGTTGTATAAAATTATTGCTGTTAAATCTTGTTTACAGACAGGAATAGGATTCAAAGTTGACAGCAGCTTATAAACTCAACTAATAAAACCAAGTCATTAGTTTGTAAGAGGGTACATGATCATTTCATGGTATCAACAGCGATCAGGTTGATTTGAAATCAGAATTAATAACTTTCTTTCATTGTGTTCTCCTTACAGATTCAGTTGAAGATGGTGAGAAGATAATAGAGACTGCTTTAAAGCACTTTGGGAGAATTGGTAATCATTCTGTTTGTTTCTATTCTCTGTTTTATCTCTGAGTTACTAAGGTAGTACAATGGCAGTGTATATTGTGCAGTTTATGCAAGCTTCGCTTTTGGAGTTATTACGTTAACAATGTTTCAGACTATGACCTCTGTTGACCTCAAATGACATTCGACTTTATCAATTTTCAATACGCTTTTTGTACCCACAAAGGGGAATCTACTCATGCCATCACCATCACATGGATTCTGCAAGGGCAACGGCAAAGTTGTGAATTAACTCCCGTCGTTGCTCATACCAATTATCTATACATCGATACATCATTCATCATTGTTGGAGGTATAACCATTCTAATAGATCCCTCATTCCGTGTGTACGTGCATGGCAGGTATCGGGAGGGAAAGCCCCTCAAAGTATTTACACAGATTCTGCCATTTATAATGTTACAGTTAAGCCACTCATATTTTAAACTTTCCGTTTACAGACATTTTGGTCAACAATGCTGGAATTCTCAGAGACAGGACCATTGCACGAACCAGTGACCTTGACTGGGGTGAGTTTGCATATTCTCTCTATGTCTTCGCTTCACAAGTCTTCAACAAGGGGTCACATTGTATGACGACAATGTTTTAATGTGTAATACTCAGATACCGTATTATGTACGAGACATTCATGTGATTTAAAAAGGATGATTGGGCCATCGAATGATAACATCAAACACGGTGGTGAAGATGTTGAACTGAATTGAACTTAATTGATGTAAGTAAAAATGGTAGAAATAAACACCGTAGTTTGTCAATATACATTTGTCAAGTCATTTGTCCTGCAAGCTTTATACACTGTGTGATTAGTGTGCACAATCAGGGCACAAACAAATAACCTGAGTAATTTCTTGAAAAATCTTGAGCTTGTCTTGACATATGTTGCTACCTGTTGATGATGTTCATAAATCCAAAGCATACATTTATATTTGAAGAAACCCTGTCACCATCCATGTGTGTTGTCAGAAATTACAATTTACTTCAGTCTACATTCTATTTATGTCATTGCCTCATCTTGCTAACCTATGAACTGGTAACGTGTTAGCTCTGCACCCCCCCACCCCAATCCCCCGCATCCATGAATCCGCCTGAATCTAGTAAGTAATGTAGACGGTTTTGGCATCATATAACCTATTCGTAGGCTCCATCCAGGCCTGTCGTCAGAAATTACATTTCGACTCATTTTCATATATCTTATTTGTATATTTGACATAATTTATTACCAATGCTCTCTTTTTGTTGTTGTTCAGACCTAGTCCACCGTGTCCATCTTCGAGGGTCATTTCTGGTCAGCAGAGCAGCATGGCCACATATGAAAAAGCAGAATTTTGGCCGCATTATTATGACTGCATCAGCAGCTGGTATCTATGGCAACTTTGGTCAAACCAATTACTCAGCTGGTAGGTCATCGTCTTGTCACCTGGAATTAAATGAGTATAAGTTCTTGCCTGGCAAGTAATCACTGTGAGGTTCATCACACTGACTTCATTACCCACTAGTGCTTATTTATGTTGTAAGCAGCTAGACTGCATTTGTGAATTGAATGTACAAAGCTTAATGTTGTGCTTTATATATTGTGGAATAATACATAACACTCTCCGATCATAGAGACTTTGCTCTAGTATAATGTGTGATCTTTATAGTGATTTCTGGGTTAGATCTCTCTTTTTGTAGATTCACTTTGGTATGATTAATTTGGTTTTAATATCACCTAATATATTGTATTTTTATTTCCCAGCCAAGCTTGGACTTGCTGGTATGAGCAACACCCTAGCCCTTGAAGGCAGGAAATACAACATCTTCTGCAACACTATTGCACCTGTAGCCATCTCCAGAATGACAGAGGATATATTCCCCGATGGTAACTACCAATTAGTATAACAATTTGTATCTTCAATATAAACATTGTAAGTGAATGAAATATCTTCTGTCCTCTTAATATGAGGCTGCTTCATTTGAAGAGCCCAAAAAGGACTTATTGCTTTAACAGTAAAAAGCTTAGGTACATATACGACATATCATGTCCAAAATGATCACAATAGGCTCTTTATAGTTTATAGAATCTTGCAAGTAACAAACATTGGTTCAACTGTTCTGCATCTATAAATTGTTGCTATTTGTTATCTCCTCTTTGTTGTCAGAGATCAAGCCACTGCTGAAACCAGTGAATGTTGCACCATTGGTGGCTTATCTATGTCATGAGGACTCTGAGGAGACCGGAGGACTATTTGAAGTCGGTGCTGGTTGGGTCGGAAAATGTAAGTATTAGATTCAAAGATGGAAACAAATCATTTCAGAGACTATAACAATATTTGTGTTTTGGTTTTTCGTTTAATCATGGACATCCATCTCTGTTGACATGTAGACTCTGTGGACATGCAGATTCTGTGGACATGTAGACTGTGGACATCCATCTCTGTGGACATGCATCCAACACATTTGTTATTGACTGTGCAGTCACAGAGATTTTCATGGGTATCTGTTGTTATTTTGAAATATTTGCAGTCACCTCTCAATTACATCTAATGGACTACTCCTTTATTCCTGCAATAGATTACATAAAGGGATATGTGCTGAAAATTTGTATACAAGAGTTTTGATACGAAAATATGTTTCTCGTATCAAATTTTTAGACAGTTAGAACTTTAAGTAATTCCTTATTATAACATTTCTGAAGAACTAAGTGAGAACTGAGCTCTTGTTCCTTGTGACAATGCTTTCACATGTATTTTTATGTCATGTTTACATCAATTGTTGTATTTATGACATTCTATGTTGACAATACTAGACGTGCTATCGACAGCGAACCCACAGGGAGAGAAGGCCAAACTGTAATCATGTATTTCTTTACATTCTTGATTCTTTTTTTCCCTTTTTTTGTGCTTGTTAGTGCGATGGCAGCGAGCTAATGGAGCTGTGTGCTTAAAATCAGGCCAAGGAATCACTCCAGAGTCAGGTAGGACTTCAAAATAA
>KN888383.1:0-11719 GCA_000934455.1 Apostichopus parvimensis | reverse complement strand
GGCAAATCTTTGACTTCTCGTCCTTCAACATTGATTCCAAAAATGTTACTTGCGAGTTCTTTTTCTTCCTCTTTTTTGGTAAAGTTATTTTCAAATAAAACTGGAGTAAAATATTCGATGACCGTCACAAATAATTCACTAGAATCAAAGTCAGCTAAAGGAAGCAAAGACAAAAAAAAAATACAAAACCCAAATTTGAAATAGCCTAAATCTGTTTCTTACTTTTTACTCTATATTTAACAATATTTTAAAAAAATATTTAACGAAATCTGCTTGTCTTAGGACATCCAGGAATATTCGAAGCTCGCGTAATCGAGATCTTCTTATGAATTGATAAAACAAATCCAATCTATTTCCCATCGCGCAGTGTAGATGCAATTATTCGATGACTGGCACTTACTATTATTTACAGTCAAAGTCAACTATATATAAATTTAAGGGTGAAAAATTCAAATAGGTAATTACTTTTCATTGCTAAGGAAAAAAAATCATGGGATTAAAGAAGTTTAAACGGAATGAGTTGTATTCAAAATGTGCTTTCTATGCCGTTAGTATATTAATATTATCATTATTGATATCATAAGTATATCATTAGTTTAACTCAGACACCATTAGGTAGTTTACTCAGATGAAACACAAAACTCAACGGGAAACATTAAACCTTCATGGGGGCACCATGGAGGTTGCATCACAATTTGTCAAGCACATGTATAGTGTTGACTGTCATCCAATAGTGTGCTGTGTTTCGTATATGCTGGCGTCACCCTGTCCCGAAGTTGACACCAGATGGACACACGATAAAGAAAATGTTCAAATTCGGCTCTGATCGTAAAAACATCGGGCCATTCGTGAGGGCATCTTAAGCCATCGTATGACCGCCGGTGGAGTTTTTCAGGCTCCGGCAGCAACTTCGTGAGCGGTGGCAAAATCTTTGGCATGCCAAAAAACTGCCGGAAAGCCTTGCGAAGGTTCATTTTCGTGTTGAATTCGTGTGTCCATTTTGCCCTTCGTAAGGCCATCGTGAGGGCATCTTATCAAATCGTGTCATCTTCGTTTTTACTTCGTGTGATCATTGGTGCCATCGGGCATTTTCGCCTCACGAAGACAATACGAAGGAAACAAGAAGCTGCCCGATTGTCTTATGAAGGCAACACGACTACGTGAAGCCCTCGCAATGCCGTCGTGTAACCATCATATTATAGTACGATGACATCGAGATGGGACCACGGTGTCGGCGAAGACAGCCGAATTTGAGAACCTCAAGCGTTTCCCAGGTGTCATGGTAACGTGGACATATAAATGCCAGCCTCAGAGCATCTTCCTCAGTCAGTCCTAAGCAATTCTACAGAGTAGAGGCGTGTGTAACTCCCAAAGCTACAATCACAATCACAATTAACCACAATTCAGTTCCTGCAGAATGGCATACTTTGGTGATGAGACAACCAGGAAAAAGAAAGCAGCAGCATTGCTTCTTTTGATGTACCTCAGAGAACATGATGAGCAACTCTTACAAGCCCGGCACCTCCTCTTACAAAGCATTATTTTATTTCACTTTGTCATTTCTTGCTATTTGCCTTTCTAGCATTCGACAATGTACTTATCAATACGTCGTCGTGTAGCCATCGTGTGGCCTTCGTGTGGCATTCGTGTGTCCTGCGGGTAAACTACTTAAATAGAAAAGCACATCTTCGTGTTGCCTTCGTGTGTGGTTCGGGTGCCATCGTGTGACCTTCTGTAGGCATCGTACTTGCTTCGGCTGTTGATTGGCTGTTGACCAAGTTCGGGGCCATCTTCGTGCGAAATTCAAAATTCCTTATTCGTATGGCCATCTGGTGTCAATATCGCGACAGTGTGACGCCTGCAATACGAAGTTAATGATTAAATTTATAAAGCAATGGTTTTTAGGTCTGCCCTATAGGATTCGAAATTACCATCAAGGTTTCCTATTCAGGAACATTGCAGAGAAATAAAATCTATTAATAAATTAAAATAATAAAATAGTTGAATATCTTGAAAACGGGAGCAGCTACAGAAACGTTACCAGCTCTCAATTTTTACAGTTTAACCTTGGATTAGAAAATATTAAAACCAAAATGGTTACATGCAAATTTAAGATTTAAAATACGACGCAATAGAACATGAAATTAGTGGAATACACGATTCCCGGTACTGGAGTATAAGCAACTAATACCGCGCTACTTAGGGTTAACCAAATAGTTGAAACCACAAGGATCTTTTAGTTAGATTGAGGATTACCCAAAATTATTTGTGATCGTGACATGTATTGGTCGAAATCAGGAACAGTTACAACTCAACGCGAAATGCAGTTAAATTCAAATCTACCATAAAAACCAGCATTAGCAGTCTTAGAACGCAAGGTTTCATCCAAGACATATATGTATGTATGTATGTTTTTTTTAGGTCCTCTCGCAAGCAGGAACTCGCGAAGAAGCCATCATTGGCTTATCAAAGCCGCAAGCTGACCGAAGTCAGTCTCTTAGATTCATATTTAATGTCCATGATTATGAATTGTCAATTGTCAACAACTCTGTAACTGGACGACATACATTAATCTTAGAGTGACCCGAACTCGAGACCTTGTGATTGGAAGGCACCGGCGTTAACCACTGAGCTAACACTCCATACTTACGATCAATCAGGTATGTCTTGTTCATCAAATTTGGCGGGAATGATATCTCGATGCCGTGAAACGTCGTCTTCATCTTTCGTCTCGTTACCATGGAGATTAAATGTTTCCTCATCAGAATCAGAAATCCTGAAAGAGTTGATCTTTAAATTTTCTGTCTCAGAGATGATCACGTACATTCCGCTCCGCTGAAGATTTGTGATTTGACTTTCGAGGAACTTCACGAACTTTTGATTGTCAGTGAATGATGACGTCACATTTTCGCCGTTCGGCATAGTGAGGAGGGCGCTTATCACATTATCTATTACTGTTACTATATTGCTGGTCACCTGATTTGATCAAACCAAAATATTGTGCATAAAAAGATTGAGTTATTGATTGAATTATGTAAATTTTATCGGACATATTTCAATCGGCTATTCCATAGTAGGATCAATTACGATTTCACTCGTACTATCTCTAATATATTATCTATGTATTACAGCTGTAATTTATATTGGCAGATCTAGATGCATGTGTTGCCTGCATATTTTCAATTTGTACGTTAACATATATATAGATTCATCGATATCAAAACATAAAACTCATTCACTTTAATCTTATTATAGAAATGTGTCAATAACCTAGTTCAGTCGAAACATTGCAGATAATGATTTTTCAGAATAACTTATCTCCAGTATACCTCGTGTTTCCTGTTGTGCCTTTGCAAAATTCTTAGTTCCAATATACCTCGTTTGTATTGTGTTCTGCCTTCGTATAATCCTTAGCTCAAGTGTTTATCTCATGTGTTGTGTTCAGTGTCTTTGTGTATAACTTACTTAGCTCGAGGAGGCTATACCTCGAATGTTGTATCTGTATTTGTGTAAATCTTAGCTCCAGTATGCCTCGTGTGTTGTGTTCTATCTTTGTGCAACTTGCTTTGTGTGTACATCGTGTGTTGCGTTCTGCATTTGGGTAAATATTAACTCAAGTTTATCCCGTAATGTTGTTTTCTGTATTTATGTAAACTACTGAACTTGCGTTTACCTCGTATGTTGTATATTTTAATTGTGTAATGGCACCAAGTACGTCCACCAAGATAGCGTGCTTTCCCGTAGAGATGTTGACCAACGCTTCGGAAGTTTCTAACACGTTTTCAGGTGTGACCTTTGTAACGGCAAGCTTGATGAAGGAAAAAACGAAGAAACCACACGTTCAAAATTTCCTAATAAACTTTCGACGATTCAAGAAAAATAATTTTAAGGACTGGGATATAATTTACATTCTTTAAGTTTGATGTCAATTTGCCACAAAATGATAGTGTTCCCGTACACGATCGTTATAGCCGTAACAAATAAGGTTTCTCGAACATATATAGTTGTGACGTTGATTGCTGCAATGGAGCAAATATATAGCAAAAGGTCCAAATAGCGTCGCAAAGGGAAGCAACACAATATGACATTACATTAATAGGAAACAACCAATATCTGTGTCGCATTAAAAAAGAATCACTATATAAGAAGCAGCAAAGCGATTTACATGAGGCTTTAAGTTAGATTGCGAAGTATCTATATTTGTGTCAATATGCATGACTTAGCTCTACTATTACAAAAAAGTTAAACCCAATGAAACAGGCAGCTTATATTTGAAATGAGTTACAGGAAAACACGGAAGTTCTGAAACATGGAATTATTGAACGTTTACATTACTACTGGACCTCTGGTTGCTTTCTATAAGACCTCTGTTAAAAAGGCCAGGCATCAATCAAAGTGACTGAACTACATAGTCTAGAACCCCAATCAAATGATCCGCTCCTAAGTATATCAATAGGAAAACAAGAATTGTACGGCTTCAGATATTCACGTGTGAAATATGTTTACACGTTTGCTATAATTGCTCAGCTGCTGTATGCCAGCAAAGGAAAAATATTTGTTTTTTATTATTTACGAATTTAAAAATACAATGGATCGAATTTAACATTTGGACTGAGATATTCACCGACTTAACTGAGAGCTGGTCAACAATTATTTACTAAAGAACAAAAATCTTAAACACCATGATAGCTTTAGGTACCTTACCTGTTACTGTTTTGGTGAACTACCATCTAATGTTACATGGAAAGTATAAGTATAGAGTATGGATAAGTATAAAGATAAACAGCGATATCGGTTTGCCGAAATCTATTAGTGTTAATCGCTTAAATTTACCGTCTCTTGTATGTCCGATAACGTAAGATGTACATCTTGACATCTGGTTTTGCTTACTTCGCCCAGAATGAAGTCAGTTTACTTTTCACACAGTCTAGTGGCCAAAGGAATTGGTGTAGAAAAAGCTATGGAGTAGTAAAGACACGAGTTTGTTGCTCACACTCCGTCGATTTTCTTAGTTTACCATACCATTCTTAACCATAAAATATGTTCGACACAGAGAGGAAAATTGTTGAGACAATGGCAACAACTGTCACGACATCGAGAACTATGCTTCTGTTGGATTGGAACTCCATTCGAAGGATATTTGAACCAAAAATTGATATTAGACTTTACACATAAATGTGATTACGGTCATTGTTGTTACTACTCATTGCTTTTTGGCGAATAATATCGAATACGTGAAACTCACCTCCTTTTGCACACGTTTCGAAAGAACGAGCCACCTCCCCTCCGATCGTCTGCATAAATGTAATTCCCTCATTTGGATAGCTTATCTCCGGACAGGTATCTGAAAGACAGTGGGAGGGGGGAATGTTTAAGCTTTCTGTCTTTAACTTTATTTTGTTATCATTTTGCAGTTTTTTTTTGTGGACATTATCAATCTCCGTCAGGCTTATAACTTTTCCATGGCTGCAGTAATTATACTCTGAATTTATGCCTGCTTTGAAATTTAATCATAAGAGAAGGTTGGTTAGACCCGTAGTACAAATGCTTTGTCCAACATATTACATGTACTATATATATATAATACTGCATGATTTGGTTTGTTGAATCGTGTTTTGCAAGTCTTTTTTATATAATTTAACCAATAACTGGTCAAACTAAGTGTAAGTGTGCCTCATGTTTATGCAGTATGGGTCATGCCCTCTGTTAGGTCATTCGTGCATGTGGCATTGAGAGTTCCAGGGACCTCACTTGCATTCCAGATCTGCTTAGAGTCAGTTGTATGACCAGATACCTTATATATATATATACACCTAATACTATACCTGTAACTTGTGCCAGGGTGTGGCAGCCTGTGCAATCTATATCTATACTATGTGACTTTGTCACGGGATTTTCGTATCACTAAGAGTAAAGGATACCAAAGAGGTACGTTTTAATTATTGCGGTTTATGGAGTTTTATATGTAATTGTAGAATCTATTTGAGTTGCGTCTTTGAGGTTTGCGTTGTATTTTCTAGTCTTTATGTGTTACTTGTATGTTTTGTGATGCTTGCGATTTACCGATTATTTTGTGATATGTTTGTACTTTAATAGAGAATTTATATATATATTTTTTGTAGTTTTCACGGATTGAAAGGATTGAATATAGATGCGTGCGTAATCCAGTAGAAGCCTTATAGTGTCCTCCTTACCAGTCTACATCTCTACACCACCACGGCTACACTAAGTATTGACCCATCAATTTATTGTCCATTTGTTTCTTTAGAATGTGGGATGTCATCAAGGGTGTCCATGAAGACACAGAGAGGTTGGTTAAAATGCCCACGAAACTCAGTCATTTTTGTTACTAAAACCTCCCGTTTTTCTCTCAGCTGGATGCGTTAAATCAGGTTGGCTGTATAATAATACTTCTACAAACTGCATCTATAAAATGAATTAAACTCACCTTTAAGTTGGCAAACAACACGACGTAATTTTCCTTCGTTACATCGGAAAGTATTCCACTGTGGCAACGTTTTCTCTTCATCGGCACTGTCTTTAGTGTTCGTCTTCACACAATTTTCTGTCTTTGTGTTATTGCTTGGTTCGCCTTCTTTCCAAGCAGGGAATGTCTGCTTAGATTTATCATACGTCTGCAAGTCATCCACACAATTCTGCCCACATTGGACCCCGATAATGACAGGATTACGGTCATAGGCGTAGGAGCCTAAATTGATTTGGGGGGGGGGGGGGCTGTAACGACTTGCCCGAAAAATATAACCAAATTTTTTCGCATGCCAATAACATACAATCAATTTCCCGGGTTATTACCCTTCCATATTGGTTAGAATTATTGGGGAAGTCGTTACAACAATAATGATAATAATAATATCAGTTTAACCATTGAAAAACACATTGCAAATTATTATTCTTTCAGTAGGTGCCCGAAAAATTCTCAGCATATTGCCGAATTTTCACCAACATCTTTTGGTTCGGGCGCTGCAGCCCCCCAGCCCCCCCCCCCGCCTCCTACGCCTATGATTACGGTGTCCCTGACTAAAAGTAATATTGTAGATAGCGCTGTTTGTAACGTGGTCTTTGACTTCGGCTATGGTGCCATTTATAATCACACAAGCACGTTGCGCCTTGTCGATATTAGCACACGGTTGACTTGAAAGTGTATAACATTGCTCAAAAACAGCTTGATAATCTGGTGGGCAATGAACAGTTCCACGTTGGTAGAATGACAAGTCATAGTACGTCTGCAGCTGGTTCTGTGCTATAGAGTATGGCAATACTTCTCCTACATTACAAAAAGTAGGGCAGTTGTCGTCATAAGTGAATGAGAGAGTGACTAAAAGAGAGAGGAACACGTTACCAACTGTGAATTGTCCGCAAAATTATTTCTACAAACATTCATGAATGGGGGTGGGGGGACAAGGGGAGAAGGAGGGGGGACAGAAGAAAAGTTAGTCATGTCCTTCCTGAATGTTGAGCCCATGAGGTTGAATGGTGCGAAGGCGTTGCATCCACAGCCTCTCTCTGCTGATTCGTACTAGGTCAGGACGGCTACCTAAGGATTCAATCCCCTGTAGGGACATGTCGTTAATGGTATGGTCGGGAAGGTTAAAGTGTTCTCCAACTGGGGTCTCAGTCTTCATGGTTTTGACTGTGGATCTGTGACCATAGAATCGCTTCTTGAGGGTGGTTTTGGTTTCGCCAACATACTGGATGCCGCAAACTCTACAAGAGATCAGATATATGACATTAGTGGTTGTGCAAGTGATGTGACCCTTAGTCTTGTGTGTGAGTTGCATGCTGTGGCTGGTGATGGAATTGGATTCAACAATGTGGTGGCTGCAGATGATGCATCTCGAAGTAGGATCACATTTGAAAGTACCATGCTGAATGGGTGTAGGGTTAGAAGTTAGAGGTGGAACAGCAGCACGCACAAGAAGGTCTTGTAGGTTGCGTGGTCGTCTGTAGGCGATAATGGGTTTTTCAGGGACGGCTCGTTGGAGTCTATCTGAAGTGAGGAGAATGTTGTGGTTGTTAGAGGTGATTTGCTGAAGAGGAGGAAGATTTGGGTGGAAAGTAACAACCAGGGGGAGCTTGTTGTTGCAATCTCCTCCCTTTTTGTTCTTCACTGCCAAAGTAGATGATCTGGAAAGTGAGCAGACTCTCTGAATGGCTTCACGCACCATTCTGGCACTATGTCCCCTGGCAGTAAGGTGTGTTTCCAAAGCATCTGTATGGCGAATGAAAGAGGAATTGTTAGAGCAAATGCGACGAAGACGAAGTGCTTGACTGGAATTAAATATGTCAGTGATCTGGATTAAAATATCAGAGTCTTGTGCAAACTGAATTCAGAGTAACTGTCATAACATCCCACAACATTACATTAAAATATTTTACAAGCATGGTCAGGCCACATGAGAAAACAGCAAAGAATCCAGTCCCACACCCGAACCGAGACTTTATTGGCCCGCTCTATCCTTTTCCCGATTTATGGTGTACGTAACTCCTAACTGTAGCGATAATCAACTCAAGATAACCGTTTCAAAATACAGCTTTCCCTATGGAGGTATTTTGGCTCTCCGAATCTAACCACTTATTGTTTGTGTATGCCTTTTATGCGAAGAAAACTATATGCTCACATAGCCCACACTGGAGTTAGAAGAGGAGAAAGGTTACATTTACATTGGACAAACGTGCAAAGAATAGAGTAAATATAGACATAACAAGAGACACGGATGGACAGATAGTTACATTGGACAAATGAGCAGAGAATAGAGTAAATATAGACATAAAAAGAGACACGGATGGACTGACAGTTACATTGGACAAATGAGCAAAGAACAGAGCAAATATAGACATAACAAGAGACACGGGTGGACAGATAGTTACATTGGACAAATGAGCAGAGAATAGAGTAAATATAGACATAAAAAGAGACACGGATGGACAGACAGTTACATTGGACAAATGCGCAAAGAATAGAGCAAATATAGACATAACAAGAGACACGGATGGACTGGCAGTTACATTGGACAAATGAGCAGAGAATAGAGTAAATATAGACATAACAAGAGACACGGATGGACAGACAGTTACATTGGACAAATGAGCAAAGAATAGAGCAAATATAGACATAACAAGAGACACGGATGGACAGACAGTTACATTGGACAAATGAGCAGAGAATAGAGTAAATATAAACATAACAAGAGACACGGATGGACTGATAGTTACAATGGACAAATGAGCAGAGAATAGAGCAAATATAGACATAACAAGAGACAAGGATGGACATACAGTTACATTGGACAAATGAGCAAAGAATAGAGTAAATATAGACATAACAAGAGACACGGATGGACTGACAGTTACATTGGACAAATGCGCAAAGAATAGAGCAAATATAGACATAACAAGAGACACGGATGGACTGACAGTTACATTGGACAAATGAGCAGAGAATAGAGCAGATATAGACATAACAAGAGACACAGAGGTACTGACAGTTACAATGGACAAATTAGCAATGTATAGAGCAATATATAGACATAACAAAGGAGACCTCTCCTGTTTTAATAGATCATCAACTGTTTAGTTGTAACCAGATAAATCTCTTGTCTATATTGAGGAGATTTATGGTTGGTTAGAATTATGGTTGGTATGAAGTGAAGGTGTTCTCAGAGTGATACAAAAGTAACAGCCTAATGTATAACCTATTTTGTTTTGTTTTTTAAATTGTAGAAGGATGAATTACTTACCGAACATTAAATATAGGAAACCAGTAAACGGCAGCAGATATGACTTTGCCATCTTGAGAGTTTCTAGTCGGAACGCAAATGTTACAGATCACGTTTTTCAAATAACACATGAATCAATTCCATATGGAAGAAAAAATATTTATATTATTAAACAGAAACAGATTCAGCTATTCGCAAAAAACGCATTAAGTTCACTCTTTGTTGAAGTGACTGCCAACAATGTGATCATATTCAGTTAATTTGTAATGTCTGTTGTAGTTTTATTGAAC
This sequence comes from Apostichopus parvimensis, assembly GCA_000934455.1. Classification (NCBI taxonomy): domain Eukaryota; kingdom Metazoa; phylum Echinodermata; class Holothuroidea; order Aspidochirotida; family Stichopodidae; genus Apostichopus; species Apostichopus parvimensis. The sequence goes on along the minus strand of KN888383.1, from coordinate 1,692 downwards.
AGAATGTTGTACTTCCTGGTTGATATACGCAAACTGATTGGTCAGGGTTATTAAGGAGTGGTTACTAAGAAAATGTCGTTACCCTGTTCCTGACGTTCGTGGAGCTTGGCGGATGATCGTTAAAATTGAAAGATCATGCAGGTATAATACATTATAGTGACATGTCAAATAATAATAATACCAAAGTGTAAGGAGTAACTTATACTTACCACTCATAACGTTGCCTCTACACTGTTAAAAAAAACTGTAAATTTACAGTAAAGTCCTGTCGATTTTTACAGAAAAAGCCGGTTTTCTATATTTACATGTAAACGTCTGTTATTTTAACAGACGTTTTCTGTACAGCAAGTGGTTTACAAAATTTTTTAGTATTTTTCCCTCCAATGAAAATTTACAGGAAAATCCTGTAAAATTTTCCAGAATATGTCAGTTTTTAATATTTACATGTAAAATGCTGTGATTTTTACAGACGTTTTATGTAGCAAGTGGTTTACAAAAAATGGTAGTATTTTTCCCTCCAATGAAAATTTACAGGATAATCCTGTAAAATTTTCCAGAATATGTCACTTCTTTTATTTACATGTAAAATTCTGTGATTTTTACAGACGTTATGTATGTCATGTACTTTACAGAATAAGTTTGTTTTGCAATCTAATGCATGTAAATTGGAATTTGAAAAATGTTATACTGAAGGTGGAAACACTTTACCAATATACAATAGTATACAACAAAATCCATCGTGCAGTAACATTACCGTATGGTAAAGAAAAGAATGAAATCCAACCATGGAGCTATTACCGATAGCTCCATGATCCAACCCACAATTGCCAGGTTAACTTTGTCCTTAGAGTCGTTTTCTGCTTCAGTGTTACATTTCAGCAACAACCCCACCCCCGTGAGGCTCATCAATGACCCTTGTCCAGCGAACGAAAACAATGGGGAAGGTAACCTTGAAGGGTCTATAGGTCAAATATGTGAAATCCAACCATTTAGAGTTTTAGTAACGAATTACTTGTAAATGCCTAACGTTTTAACTTATGAAAACGACATAATTTTACAATAGATGGTACTGTTCCAATTGTATACCGTTTGTTAAAGGAGTATACAACTTCCGAAATCCTATCTAGTGATGAAACAATTACTGTTGTGAGCTGCCAAGAATACATTGCCCAGCCTTCAAGATGTAGTCTAATTCATTGTTGTTTTAGGTTAACTTGTATTGTCAGTACAACAAGAACCGATGACAATTCCGTGTGCTCAATGTACGGTCACCCATGCAGCTATTTATAGCTCCATGGGTCACCGAACGTATCAAAATGTTGTTAAATATGTCTAGTACAGCAAATGTCATTTCATTCATCTGAACCCCCAACCCCCCTCCCCCCAACCCCTTCTCCCATTCGACCCAGCCGGTCTAGCTCGATGATTAGCGTCAACGTGTCTGTAACAGCTATGACGTCACGCGTACAGGCGGGAATTCTTTTGATACATTCTGTGCCGTTGGCTCTCCCGGAAAACTTGGCTACAGTGCAGCATGTAGTAACATGACCCAAGTTGGCGCGCGATGTCAGAACGTCCAGTACATGCTGCGCTGTTGTGTACATTATGATTGATCGCATCTCGCATTGACGTACGTATGAAGTGTATAGATTGCACAATACAATACTACAGCGCTGCAAAGTACGTCGACAC
>KN888382.1:14736-28978 GCA_000934455.1 Apostichopus parvimensis | reverse complement strand
ATAAGGTAATAATTGTTACTTTGTTACAGATAAGGTAATAATTTTTACTCTGTTACAGATAAGGTCATAATTGTTACTTTGTTACAGATAAGGTCATAATTGTTACTTTGTTACAGATAAGGTAATAATTGTTACTTTGTTACAGATAAAGTAATAATTGTTACTTTGTTACAGATAAGGTTATAATTGTTACTTTGTTACAGATAAGGTAATAATTGTTACTTTGTTACAGATAAGGTCATAATTGTGACTTTGTTACAGATAAGGTAATAATCATTACTTTGTTACATATAAGGTAATAATTGTTACTTTGTTACAGATAAGGTAATAATTGTTACTTTGTTTCAGATAAGGTAATATTTTAGAATAATTGTTACTTTGTTACAGATAAGGTAATATTTTAGAATAATTGTTACTTTGTTACAGATAAGGTAATAATTGTTACTTTGTTACAGATAAGGTAATATTTTAGAATAATTGTTACTTTGTTACAGATAAGGTTATAATTGTTACTTTGTTACAGATAAGGTAATAATTGTTACTTTGTTACAGATAAGGTAATAATTGTTACTTTGTTACAGATAAGGTAATTTTGTTCTTTTCCATTCTTCTCTCTTCTTGTTTTCTTCCTCTGGTTTTCATTTATTTGCTTCTTAGGTCAGTAAGTATAAATTAAGCTTCATTTGATATAAAGAAATAACAGTTAAAAGACGTCAAAATTGTCTAGTTTACAATTTACATTATTAATGTAAAATGGAAATCAATGCATCGACTAAAAATCATGCAACTCTTCTCGTTATGCTTTGTTTCTATTTGTATTACCTGTGGCGAGTCCTGTTGTGTGGTCCCTCTCTGGGCCTGTCCAGGCTGTCGGTGTTCCCGACGTGATCCTATACCAATCTAGCTCATCGTTGACAAGTTGTTGCCAGCTACACAGGCCATATTCAAAGGTACAAGATGTGTAACCAGCTGGAAATGTTGAAAAAAAAATAAGAAACTATCATTAAAACTAAATATTTTAGAATATATTTTTGCAAAATTTCAGGTTACTATGGGCAACAGCCCCCCACAACAACTATCAACTTGTACAAACAAAGGAAAACTGAAAAGAAGTGCGGACATAAATATCATAAAACCGGAATGTCGACCAAGCAAGGGATTGAGTTCTCATCAATAGCAAGAAACAAACATCTGTCACACCCAAAGAAAAAAGAAAAGGGGACGTCATATGAATAATATCAGTGGCCAAAGGCAATGCTTCCAAATCTGCTAGAAAGTCAATTTATAGCATATCATATGCCAATTTTCAAGAAACATTTTGATAGCAAAAATGTCAAAAGGCATTTTCCTGACTGTTTCTTCTTTTTGCTTTTCTTTTTTAATTATTTTAGCAAGCTAATCAAAACAAATTAAATTTGAAAGTGACTCTATATTCCTTTAAAGGCATTGAAGACTCGCCCCTAACTGCGTGCCGCGCTCTGATAAAGTTAACTTTCCGTTGCTTGCAAGTGACGTTTTCTGCTTGTCTCTACAAAATGCAGACAGTAATGAAACGTGATACCTTGTTATCTTTTATCTAGACCCGAGATGTCCAGCGCTGCTATGTACACTGTGTTGTGGATATTGACCGCAGCTGTATGTACTGACTGTACACTAGTGTCTAATTACCAACGGTAGCAAGCTGTGTGTGTATTTTCTGGGATCAATGGTGGTGTCTAACACTTCTGTTACACCTCATTCGAAACTAGGTCAGATTACCAGCATGAGACGTTTCTTTGTGCGCGAGTCTTCACACCCTTTAAGGGGATACCTACCACAGAGAACCTCGTCCGAGTTGTCACCGCAATCGTCAGTCAAGTCGCAAATTCTGGAGATATCGACGCATCCTCTTGAATCACATCGGAACTCATCGTTACGGCATACCGATCCGGGCTCTGGTAAATTCAGGAAAACCGAAATTAATGTTTGACAAAAAAAGAAAATGTTGACCTTGGGTTTTTTTGTTGAATTAAAATAGGAGCAAGCTGCTTAGAAATCTCTTGAGGTAGGACAAGTTTATTTTCAAAACTAAATCTGAAATATTTTGGTGAAAGACCAGGGAGTTCTCAGTAGGTGACCTGCATGCCAGTCAGGGCTGTGACAGTTTTGAAATACAAGTCTGGAAAATATAAACTGGCTCACAATCTTGCAACGACCAGGTATGCGGGACATTTGATAAAGGCCTGATACAGTTGAGTGCCCTCCTAGCCTAAAATTCTAGATCATTGGTCAGTCTAGATAAGAGTGATATTGTGGCTCCCTGTGGGTCCTAATTTGTCCGACCAATGTTTCACATGGTCCCTCTTACAAAGTGACTTGAAAACCTGTTATAAATTAATAACATCCATTGACTATTTCATTCCCAGCCTTGACTAATTTGCATGTAAGAATTGGGGCTAACGGTGACTATGCCATTTATCTGTTACGGATACATATGTTGCAACCAATGTTTCACATGGTCCCTCATAGTACAAAGTGACTTAAAAAACCTGTTATAGATCAATAACATCCATTGACTATTTCATTCCCAGCCTTGACTAATTTGCATCTAAGAGTTGGGGCTAAAGGTGACTATGCCATTTATCTGTTACGGATACATATGTTGCAACCAATGTTTCACATGGTCCCTCGTAGTACAAAGTGACTTGAAAAACCTGTCATAGATCGATAACATCCATTGACTATATCATTCCCAGCCTTGACTTATTTGCATGTAAGAATTGGGGCTAAAGGTGAATATGCCATTTATCTGTTACGGATACATATGTTGCAACCAATGTTTCACATGGTCCCTCGTAGTACAAAGTGAATTGAAAAACCTGTTATAGATCAATAACATCCATTGACTATTTCATTCCCAGCCCTTGACTAATTTTGCATGTAAGAATTGGGGCTAAAGGTGTCTACGCCATTTATCTGTTACGGATACATATATTGCAAATCTACCTTCTTTGACCAAGAGTTACTAGATTCTAAAGAATGTCATGCACAGGGGTTGAATTAAAGGATTTTCATTTTCCCTTTTTTTAGAAAGTGGGGTAGAGGGGTCACTTTCTATAAAAAGTGGTCCCTGGTTCACAGGCCTTTGGGTGGTGACAAAGGGCCACTTCAATGTAACCAGGGGCGACTTGGTATCTTTTAATTTTATCATATTTTAGAGGCCTGCTATATAACAAATTAATAAACAAAGTGGTATAAAACATTACAACCTTGTGATTGACAAAGAGTTTACACATTATCACAGTAACATACTCTACAAATGTTGTATCATCACTATAGCTACCCCAACTATTATCTAAGATGATGTATCATCAATCCCAATTAGAATCCTATGAGTATCATATCTATCAGGGATGAGCCTGGGGTAAAAAAAAAATCACGGAACTTTGCAAAAATTGCGGTATAGGCTCCAGTTTGCGTATGCTACAGTGTGTTAGGATAATAGTTTTTGTCCCAGAGGTAGAAAAGAAATCACGGATATTCCGCGAAATCATGCCTGATCTATACTACCATCAAGAGCTTACCAGGGAAGGAACAACCAGAGAATGATACATCATCCAATGCAATGTCACCCAGAACACTGAAGGACCTCACTGCCTCAAACTGAATCTGTTTGCATATTAATGAGAAGAAAACATGAATATTCATTTAACGTCAGTCACTTCCACCTTCTTGGTGGAGGATGTGTGTTCGTTCACGGTATTTGTCTACAGTAATGGAAAAATCATCGACACTGTTTAATTCTACACTACAACATGTGTATTCGTACACTGTATAAAATGTGAGATTATTTGTCTACAGTAATGGACATATCATCGACACTGTTTAATTCTACACTAAAACATGTGTATTCGTATACACTGTATAAAATGTGAGATATTTTGTCTACAGTAATGGACATATCATCGACACTGTTTAATTCTAGACTATAACACTCAGTCGCTTTCACTTTGTTTGGCTAAATGACGGAAAGTAAGATATCCTTAAGTAGTTGATTTCATAAAATTGTGAATCTATACGTCAAAATGAATGAATTAAAAACATTGTAGCAAGAAATAAAAACGGTTAGTTAAATAAACTAAGACCAGCCTATGGTTCTATTCGAGCATTCTCTACATGAGAACGCAAGACAAACTCACCTGGAACTGTCCGACGATGCGACCCACACCGACTTGAATCTGGACCCACTCTTGACCCAGTGGGTCAGGGATCAGCAGCAAGAGGGTTCTAATGGTATCCCTGACGATGTAGATGCCCAATTCCCCGATATCTAACGAAATGGTTATGAAAGGAAAAGACGTCCTTTATCTTTCCTGTCACAGGTCAAGAAAATATTAAGAAAACCATATCCCATTTATAAGATGCTGGCTATGAACAGAATATTTCCATCACTTCTTACTGCCATCAGACAGCAATTAAGAAAATCCAATATCATGAAATGAGTCATCAAACTCAATAAAGAAGCTTGCCTGCAAATTATTCAAAAAGCAAACTATAGTAAATTACACTCAAGAAGTGTCAGAATCTGTCTTTAATGATAGATATTTCTTCTCGCCTTTTGTGCTCATCATCAGAGAACAGCCTGTGTACCTGTCGCAACTTCTCTTGCCATATGTTCCAACTCGCACACTTCGTTCCTCCAACAAACTGTATTTAACTGTTCCTAAACCACGCTTGAAGACCTATGGTTACAGAAGCTTCGAATACTCTGGCTCTTATCTCTGGAACAAGTTACCAGATCATATTTGAACATGCTCTAAACTTTCTACATTCAAAAGTCTTCTTAAGACCCATCTTTTCACTTGTTCTTTTGTAAATTAATCTGCTTTCTCTGTAAAGGGCCTTGAGCAGTGACGTTTGTCTACAGATTTGGCGCTATGTAAGTCTCATTTATTATTATTATGATTACTATTATTATTATAGTCTGTACATACCAGTTCCTTGTATGTGTACCCAGACGGTCAGGAGACATCCAGGAGCAGATTCGTACATGTCTGGGGAACGGAGGAGGGCCTTGCTGAAGCCGGACCCTGAGCTGGCATCCACATACATGTAAGTCCCTGCATTCATGTGGAAGAGGGACAAAATATTGAATTGAATTTGAATTGAATTGAATTTGAATTTATTGTTCACAATCGGAAATTCGGCTTACACAGGTCGTGAAAGAAAAAGAGAAAAAAAAAAGAAAAGCAATAGTATAAGTATCAATAGACTGCGATACACATACAGTAATACAAACATATATACAGCAAGTCCTACAAATAAGAAACTTATCTTCTCACTTGTGAATTAAATATATGTATAGAATTAGGCACAAATGAGTATCTGTAGCGGGCCCTAAGTGTATGTGGTGGGCATAAACGCAGTCCAGAGCGGTTGTAATTATAACTAAAATATATAAATATTAATGATGGAATTCACAGTTAAGTCATGTCTAAACATCATGATATAATGTGTTTCTGGGCATCAATGTACAAACATTGAGACTTTCAAATTAACTCTTGTTAACTGACACCCCCTCCCTCTTCTCTTGGACCTGAGGAATACGATGCTAAAATTTTAATATTATATTCATTTCTTTACTCGACCGTGGTACAGGAATTGCGTTACACCGTATTCCAGTGTTAGGGTTAAATTAACGGTAGAATCCCGAAAAGTACAGATTAAAAATATAAAGAAAAATGTAGCAGAATTCACATTTCTTCATTTAACTCGCATTTATATAAAACGGCCTACACCAACAAGTAATGATCGTTCAAAGCAACTAATATTGGCATCTACAAGCAATGATTTTCATTTCAGCTTAACAAAATTAAGCTAAAAGTAACAGTCACTATCAAACGAGTGATGTTAGGATGACAATTCCCGCCTGACGCTTTATCAACAAATGAAAAGTGGGACATCACAATCTCCTTCACGACAATACCTTCATCAGTTCTGAGGGTATGATCCACTTCTGGTCCAGTGTTATCTGTCGGGGTAGCTCCAGTGCTGTTCATCCACCGATATGATCCACTGCTGAGTTCCTGGAATCCACACAGACCGTTCTCAAAATCACAGGCACCTTTGGAATAAGGATAACAAATTAAGGGATGTTATTTTTACACTTTGGTGCAGTTTTTCTGTAATATATATTGATCAAACTATGACCTACAGTTTCATTGGACTGAACAACAGTGAAAATGAGACCTACTAGCAATCAACTGGAAATAAGAAAGAGAGTAAAAAAAGAAAACAAAAATTTTTTAAATATGATTCCAAAGCTATGATATGGACTGAATTAAGGCTTGCACAATCTTCTGCAAGGGATACATCTGGAAACCATGAGTAGACGCGAATATTTTAGACTTGAATCAGTGGCGGAGCTAGAGGTATTGGTCAGGTGGGGCGAGAATGGTCTGTAGGAGTGCTTTCGACACTATCTAAGCGGAGCACCACCACGGGTTGGCGCGGAGCGTACAGACATTTTTGAGGGAAAAGATACTCCCTAGATCGCCGGAAATGACCCACTCCGGGCCTTACTAATTTGCAGGTAAACGAAGAATAAATAGGTGTCATCGCCATTTTGTCAGAAAATTACACCAACAAAATGTGACAAATGTCAATAGGTAGATGACAGCGCAATAAAAAAGTCAATAGTCACGAATAAATAAAACGTGGTAAAAAGCTGAAAAGGGCCCCAGCAGTCCATTTGGGTCCGCCCCCCTGACTGTATGGACGCTCCGCCACTGACTTGAATATTCAGAATTGCTCACCACAGAGTGCTTCATCCGTTCCATCTTCACAGTCGGCGACAAAATCGCAAATTTGCCCGACGTCGGAGAGACACAGTGTCCCAGCATCGCATTCAAACACACACGGTGGTAGAGTGGGGGCGACACAGCGTCCAGCATAGAGTTGAATATCGTCAAGGGCAATGTCTCCTTGGTTACCTTCACCAACCATGCCTTCAAATACCTAAGTGAAAGATATATATATCCATGTCAATCCCATTGATATGAACTATACAACTTTAATTGACTATACAGACTGAGGTAATTTAATGCGAGGAGCAGAGCATAGTCAGATAAAGCAGTTATTAGTTTTAAGCATCCATGGGCATAATGAGGAGAGTCCTCCTCTCAAATAGTTTGCTCATAACCAAACATTTCTTTTGTTCATTTGTTTTCCATAATTGAAGGAAACACTTGTCAAAAGAAATATATTATAATTAGCACCAATCCTAATTAAAAATATATATTTTTTTTAAATGAAAATTCCTGTCACATAATTACCCTTTTCCTTATTTTGTTATTGTTTATTTTGTCCTAGCCATCATCTGACATTGAAAAATTCCTTTTCTTTGCAGAGGAAAATACTGTGCATTTTTTTCAATAGAGATCACAAAGTTCAATAAGTACACAGTTACTTTAATAAATAGACTCACCAACTGAATCAGAGGATTAAGGGCAGATATGTCCACGATGACACCGTTCCAATAATCTCCCTTATCTCCGGTCCAAGACTGGATCACCCTCCAATTGTCGTAATCTGCCTCGTTACCCCTCTGGTAGAGGGTCAATGTCCCCGGGGTGGGGCCATACATGTGATACCACAAGGACATACAGAAGGGTCGTCCGATGTCGATGTTGGTGTCGGTCACCATCCAAGCACGATCTCCGGGATTGCGCGGGGCAGACGTATCGATGAATGCGTAGAAACCGAACTCCGTGCCGAGGGTGTGGTCGGAGGAGGGTCCAGTATTCTGATTGGGTGAGCTTCCGGCTTGTCTGATCCAGTCGAATTCGTCGTCTTCGATGTTTGCGTAGGTTCCGAAGCCGTCTTCGAAGTTGGTGCTTCCCAGATCGGAACAGAACAGTTTTGAAAAGTCGATATCGTCAATGGCAACGTACAGGTCATCCAACCGCAGGACTCCGGTGAAACGAAACTGTCAGAACCAAAAATACTGAGTTTTATTTTCAAAATAAAATAAAAATAAAGTAAAACTGTTAGCAAACTGCTAATCCACTAGAGAGCCTGTGAAGGAGAATGTGTAAAAGTAAGTTGGCCTGACGTTTTGATCCTAGCAGGAACTTCTTCAAAGGCTAAATGACAAGTAACAGTAACATGCCAATAACATACAATCAGTTTCCATGTTATTACCTTCCATATTGGTTATAATTATTGTTATCATTATACAATGATCATAATAATATAAGTTTAACCATTGAAAAACACATTGCAAATTATTTTTCTTTCAGGGGGTGCCCAAAAAATTATCAGCATATTTCCTGAATTTTCACCCCAAAAAATTGGTTGGGGGGCTGCAGCCCCCCCAGCCCCCCCAACTCCTATGCCTATGGTTGCTGGCAGTCTAGAGGTTTTTACCATTTTCTGTTACATAACTGTTCCTTCAATTGTGTTGGTAGCTCCTTGGTCAGTGCTGACCTTTTGACCTGTACTTCCTGAGATGATCAGCATCCTTTTCTTTTACTACCTTTACTAAGCTTTGCTTGGATTTGTTGATTTTTGTGTTTTGTTTTGTGTTGTTTTGTGGAATCATTTATGTTTATTTTCTTGTTTTTTTTTTAATGTCAGCATCCATGTGATTTATCCAAAGTAGTTACTACAAAAGTTGTTACTTCTATGACAAAATTTAAGAATGTGTAAAAGTAAGTTGGCCTGACGTTTCGATCCTAGCAGGATCTTCTTCAAAGGCTGGGTGACAAGTAACAGTAACAGAAGGGACAAAAACACGCACAGAATACAGACAGGTTAATGAGCATGGTGAACACAAAGAGATAGATGTAAGGGGTTTAGTAGACAAGGGATGGAGAGATTAAGTTTTACATGTCCCTTTGAGATGTTTAATAGCTAGAAATCTCACCCTATAATCGATGCCATAATTAACTTTGACCTGTCCTAGATGCCATCGTCCGCTACTGGTCTCCACTTTACTGAAAGTCCCGATGGGGACGCTGTTTCCGTTCAGTACGGAGTAGACGTCGAGCTTGGCTTGGAATCCGCTCGTCCTATACCAGAATTGGAGACACAGCTCCCCGGGGGAGAGCGTCTTGCTGAAGAACGAGGCGTCGTTGTCACGGAGGAGAGTAGGCGTGGTCTCGTTGAACAGGAAGTAGTAGCCTTTAGGAGGAGGAGGAAAATTTAAAGGCATTGAAGACTCGCCCCAAACCGCGTGCAGCCATCTGAAAAAGTTAACTTTCTGTTGCTTGCAAGTGACGATTTGTTTGTGTCGCTACAAAATGCAAACAGTAATGAAACGTGATACCTTGTAATCTTTAGATGGACCTGAGATGTCCATCGCTGTATCGTTTGTACACTGTGCTGTGGGTATTGACCATAGCTGTATGTATTGACTTTACACTAGTGTCTAATTACCGACGGTAGCAAGCTTTGTGTGTATTTTCTGGGATCGATGGTGGTGTCTAACATTTCTGTTACACCTCATTCGAAACTAGGTCAGATTACCGGCATTAGACGTTTCTTTTTGCCCCAGTCTTCACACCCTTTAATCATTAGATATCTTATATTCATTCTCTTTTTGGTGGGTCATTCTGTAAGCCTCATTTTGCAGTCCATTATACACACACACTGCCAGAGCCAATATCTATTTTGACGATATCTTTGGGCGCCCTAACTATGCGTACTTAATAATCACACAACCGTGAACATACACTTCTTTGTCGAAAGTTTTGACCACATTTAAAAGATCGAGGCAACGAAAAGTGCAAATGTAAACATAAACCGATGATAACCATGTCCTGCCTATGTTTACTAACTGAGTTTAATACGGTTCTTGTTGGATAACTTTAGTTTGGCCACAGATACGAGCAACCATACTGACATCAATGGTACCTTGTTATAAGGCCACGGCACCCAATGAGCAATTTTGCTGGACTCAGTACAGTCATGGGAGTAATACTATCATGGTACAGTATTAGTGACTTAGAGTGTTTGTTAAATGTGTCGTTTCAACTGTGCCCTCTGTTACAAATGCATTATTTGAGAAATGTTTTAGCCTGTGCCAGACATTATAAAATGGTGCTGGGGTAATGATGGCTTAAAATACGTAGCTCAGCTTATTGCCTGACGCAAGCTATCATCTTCCCTACACCTTTGTGATTTGTTCGGGGTTTTTGCAGATAGGAAAAATAAACAGAGATGTTTACAGAAAATTCTCAAAATTGGAAGAAAAAGTGCATCATCTTGTTTGTGTTATTATTTAGTATACTTTTTTTAAGTGGGGTGGAGGGTGGGGGGGGTTGGGGATTACTTTTGAGACAGTTCTATTGGAATGCATGATACAGTTTCCAGAATTTGAAACACTGGTAAAAAGTTCAATATAAAAACAAATTTAAGAAAAATGGAAACGTTTAAATTACAAACATTCTTGAATCGTGTAAAGTTTGAACCTCGTCTGCTCTCCAATAAAGAAAAGAAAAAAAATTAAAAGTAAGACAAAAACTCAACTTGGATTAGTAAAGTTGGAACTGAATTTGGAAGATTGTCCATAAACCATAGCATCAAATGCCTTGCACTAAATATAACAAGTACAGCTTATGCATAACAGCAACTGATTGGAAGATGGAAATATACTCTACAAATACCAATAGCTTCTAAAAAGTATCCTGGCCAATACACTAAAAATAGCTAAAAATTTATCATCGTCTGCACAAAACAAAACAACAACAGGTTCCATTTGGGCCCTAGCCTGTTTGACACACTCTCCATACAAACACCACACGACTGGTCGGTAGCACAAGTTTAACCGTACCTTGATCGGTTCCGGCTGAATGATCCTTCTCGGGTCGGCTGTCATCGAAGGGATTCCCGGCAGCCCCGTTGGTCCAGGACCAATCGTACTCGTCGGTACCGTCCTGGGTGAGGTCGCACGCGCCTGGACCTCTCTCAAAGTCACAGATATCTGTACATGAAGTTAGAGTTTGACATGATACAGCATAAAAGCTCAATTTAAGGTAACATGGGTAATGATCACTATCTTGCAGAAATCAAATCACCCCTATAGGCCTACACTCAGGCAGACTTTAATGATAATGATAATAATAATAATAATAATAATGATATTTAGATTTATAAAGTGTGTAAAAGTAAGTTGGCCTGACGTTTCGATCCTAGCAGGATCTTCTTCAGAGGTATTACTTACTTTTACACATTCTATTACACAGGCTCTCTAGTGGATAAGCAGTTTACTAACAGTTTTATTTTATTTTTATTTTTATTCAGATTTATAAAGCGCAGACTTATCCACTCACTACGGTGCTCAAGGCCCATCACAATATCACCCTGGTCAACGATAACTTGTCAAACATAGAGACAATCCCTTAACATGGCTAAACAGCTAAACAGCGCCCAACTAACAGTTGATCTCCCAGGTCCCCATTTATACACCTGGGTGAAGAGAGGCAATGGAGATAAAGTGCCTTGCCCAAAGAGAACAACGTAATGATCTGGGCAAGACTCAAACCTGTAAGCCTTAGATCACAAGTCCACTGCTTGAACCACTTGACCACAAAACTCTCCACCACAATGCTCACTTTATCTTGCCATGTACCATCAAGTGTTTTGCCCCACATGTGTAAAACAAGAACCAGTGGGTATTCACATAACATGCTAGAACAGTCCAAATGAAACAAAGAAACACGCTTTATTTCTTCGATCAGTGATGAGCCTTGGGTAAAAAAATATCACGAAACTTTGCAAAAATTGTGGCATAGGCTCCAGTTTGCATATGTTACAGTGTGTTAGGATAATAGTATTCCCTGAGGTAGAAAAGAAAACATGGATATTCCGCGAATTCGCGAAAAAAAGCTCATGCCTGTTCGATAAAAAGATGACTGCAAATGGAACGGCCGGTTACATGGAAAATGACCACTAACGTTCACAAACCAAATCACCTGTACACAATCAGACAGACTTTAATTTCTGTATAAAATCAATATTCATGAAACTTGTGTTTGTTTTCAAATATTTAAGATAAGTACAATTGATGAGGAAGTGTAACAAAAGAATCAGCAGGTATTACAGTACAAAAGGTGATTAACTATTAACTACTGTTTTGATTAATTAGTTGTTTTAATTAATAGAATGTTCTCACATTAATTGGCTCCATCCTGCCAGAGTATCGAAAGGGTAACAAGACAAACATACAGTATTATAGATTGCTTCATGGTTTCTAGGGGAAAAAAACGTCAATGTTTCTTATTATATAATATTCAGAAAACATTATACCTGGAAGGCGATTGAAATATTATTAATTTAACAATGAGAAAGAAAAATTAAATTGTAACAATGAAAAAGTCAGAAAGAAAACAAAACACAAACCTGGACTTGGACATTCTGTGTCCCAGAACGATATATCATCCAAAGCAATGTCACCTCTAGTCCCAGAGCTAGTGACCACCTCAAAAATAGCCTGTGAGAAAACGAAGAAAATACGCAGGTTTAGGAAATAATTAGATCCAGGAACGATGTTTAAGCAGAAGAAAATATGTCTGTTCCAAATGATAATACAAAAACAACACAGGTTCTACTCCTAGCTGCTGAACATAGTAGCTCTAATAGTGTCTTGTACTCTTAAAGGGTGTGAAGACTCGCGCAAAAAGAAACGTCTAATGCCGGTTATCTGACCTAGTTTCGAATGAGGTGTAACAGAAGTATTAAACACCACCATCGATCCCAGAAAATACACACACAGCTTGCTACCGTCAGTAATTAGACACTAGTGTAAAGTCAGTACATACAGCTGCGGTCAATACCCACAGCACAGTGAACAAACGGTACAGCGATGGACATCTCAGGTCCAGCTAAAGATAACAAGGTATCACATTTCATTACTGTCTGCATTTCGTAGCTACACGAAATAAACTTCACTTGCAAGCAACGGAAAGTTAACTTTTTCAGATGGCCGCACGCGGTTTGTACTAGTACTCATACCAAGGGGAATTGTACTCCTACTAATAATGGTGTACTCCAACTCATAACTGAGTCATTTTGGATATCTAGTACAGATACTGGTGTACCATTATGTACTCATACTTGTAAGGTTAAGAGTCCTGTACTTGTACTCACACCGAGGGGAATTGTACTCCTACTCATAATGGTGTACTCCAACTCAAAACTGAGTCATTTTGGATATCTAGTACAGATACTGGTTTACGATTATGTACTCATACTAGTAAGGCTAAGAGCCTTGTACTTGTACTCATACCAATGGGAATTGTACTCCTACTCATAATGTTGTACTCCAACTCATGACTGAGTCATTTTGGATATCTAGTACAGATACTGGTGTACCATTATGTACTCATGTACTTGTACTCATACCAAGGGGAATTGTACTCCTACTCATAATGTTGTACTCCAACTCATGACTGAGTCATTTTGGATATCTAGTACAGATACTGGTGTACCATTATGTACTCATACTTGTAAGGCTAGGAGCCTTGTACTTGATAGTGCATAAATAATGAATTTATAGAACATGACATACCTGGAATGTCCCAGTGAGGTGGGCCTGTCCAAGCAACCAAACCTGTCCCTGGTTACCAGTCTTTGTCCACATGACCGTGTCGAGGGCCGACTTGCGTTGAATCATGTTGAGCGTGTTGACGTCCGAACCGTACATGTTGTACCAGAAACGTACGCACTTACCGACAGAGGTCGAGGTCATCTCTGGTGAGACGATCCGGCCGAATGCATTGTACTGACCGCTGCTGTCTACATATATGAAAAATCCTGAGAGCAAAACAATCCAATTGGCTTGGGTTACACAGAGGTACTCCTGATTTTTTAAACGTTGGATAATGATGCTTATATAGGACAACTTTGTATACTTGTCTGGAATGCATTCATTGAATCGAAATTTTCTCAAAATTCTTCAAATTGCAATATTGGCAATATGGTAGTAATTATGAATCTTGTGCTACAAAACTTGCCTTGTAATTTTATGATTGCCTGGTAATTTCATGGTCATCTTATTATATGGTTGTCTCGTAATATGGTTGTCTTGTTACGTTATGGTCTTCTTGTAATACGGTTGGTTTTTAGTTTTATAGTCCTCTTGTAATATGGTTGTCTTGTAATTTGTTGGTTGTTTTGTAATATGGTTGTCTTGTAATTTCATGGTTGTCTTGTAATATGGTTGTTGTAATTTTTTGGCTGTCTTGTAATATGGTTGTTGTAA
>KN888380.1:42578-71629 GCA_000934455.1 Apostichopus parvimensis | reverse complement strand
GTTAAGATATTTCATGCGAGGAGTGGGTCGGGACCACCTCTCTGATCACCGGGGGATTACACATAGAGCATTTTCTACGAAGCAATCTGTTCAGATTTTTTGCAAATCTTTTAGACGAACGTTTTCTGTCATCCGATACGTACCAGGAAGTAATTTATCTAATACTACATAGCAAAATTGGTCAAATTGCTTTGTAGACTCAAAGACGTATATATAGTGCTTTGTTACACATGAACCATTATTTTATAAGTGATAAAATTGGAGTTGTCAAAATGCTATGTACACAGCATGTGAACACTAAATTATTCCCTGCATACATTATACAAGTTTTCAAATGATTCGCTCCTCCAACGTTCGTTCAATTATACAAATGCTAAGTGCTTGCTAAAAACCTTGACTAACCATTCATGGTGATAAGTACTGTTACAATTTATATTAAGAAAGACTTAGGCAGAGGTCACTAAACTTTAACATTAAGTGTCTTTGGTCTAAAAATGGAAGACCTGAAGTTTTAACAATTTAATGATTTGGGACTTTTTGACGTACAGTATACACATAATGAATGGTTATGAGTGCAATAGTGCAAATATTTCATGAGTTGAAAGACTATTGCACGAATGGAAACCATTCATTATTTGTTTTATACAACACCTTCAAATTTGGATATAATTGGATGTAAAATGCACTCATGCAACAGATTGTTTTGAACAGACAGGAGTCTCTGCTCTCTTACCATTGAAAAAAGTGCTATCCAAAAGTATATTGCACGGTTCTATTTCATAGCGTGCAATAGAGCGGATTTTTGCATGCAATCAACGAGCAACTGACCAATCAAATGGCCGGAATATAATTAGATGTTGTATAATAGTCGATGGCGAGATCATTCAAGTGTTGTTGTGGCCCTAGAAATCTACAGCCTAACTTAGAAATGGAAGCATGGATATTTACTGTACATAGTTTAATATATACAAATTATGACAAGCTTATTTCAGTCTGCTTTTGTAGGTTGCCTGTAGTTCTGTACCAACATTAACACATAATGCATTAGGAGATAAATAGACATTTTAACATAGATCTCTGCATCATTTACAGTATTTCTTAACTTCTCAAGACTTACACTACACAGGAGATTATTTTTTCACCAAAGCAAAGTACAATGCAAAATATGAAAGTGAAAAAGATGTACATGTAAACTATATCAAAAATATGGAATCCAATAGCGGTTTCTTTGCAGGAAACAAATTCATAGCCTTTGAAACAGTATTGGGCGCTTCAACATCCTACATGGAATGTCATACATGATACCCAAAAGCCTACATCATAGTCAACAAGTTCAGTAATGTCACCGATAAATTCTCATTTGCATTTTGCACTTACCAAAATATATTTGTATACATATAAGTACCATAAAAAGTGCAGCTCTTTAAAGTCGCATCAAAAGGAAATCAACAATGTAAGTATAAATCTATGAGGTACTGATGGAAACATGTATTCTACATATTACAAGAATAATTAATCATTTGTGACGTTGATATCAATCAGAGCTCCATAAACCGATACCATCTATTTGTAATACTGTTTCCTTTCAGACCAGATTTTTTTTTTTTATATGTCCACCAATATTGGAAAGGCTGTCTTGTAATTAACCATATATGGTGCATACTGTACAATATACATCTAAGATACACTCTGAACTCCACACTTCCACAAAATGAGTGATCAAATTTTAAGAATAATTCATAGTAACTTAAACAAGTTTGTCTATTCTAGTTCGACCTATAAAGTCATCCCTGATCATAAACTGTCTAAAACCACTATTATTTTCTGGATGGTAATACAACTAGAATTAGGTGACCAGATGTCTGCAATTTTCGGGGACAGTCCCTGATTCCAATGATTCGATTTCACTAGGCCTACCAGACTACCAGACTAGATTGTCTGAATAGCAAATACCGCACCGGCCCGGCAATAAATAAATGATACTACATTCTTCGGAAAATATTCCAAAATCTATCAAACTTATGGCAAGAAACAAACCATGAAGTACTAAGTGCAAAATATGTTACTTCATTTTATCACAATACCACAAAAGAATAACTCTAAAAACTCTAAAAATAACATTTACTTTAAAACTGGCAAAAGGTATCACCATATTGCATCTGAGGACCTCCAGAAATACAAAAATTTCTCAAAGGGAGGGGAGCCCCCTCCCCATTGACCTCTCCCCCATGTCACACAATCCACCTTCAACATTTGTTCCAGGTTTCTATTAAAAAGATATGGCCACCTTAAATTAGAACTATAAAACAACCAGGTGCATAGCTAGATTTCTTCTCGGTGGGGCAAAAAGCTTCCCATGGGGCAGAAACTATTTGTCTCAAAAACTGAGTTCTGCCACTTTGCTTTTTTTTGGGGGGGGGGGGGGGGGAAGCCAATTTGTCATGGGTTTATATCCCCCTCCCTCTTACCCCACCCCATGGCCAAGCCACTGAGGACATGACAACTCCACTCACACAAGACATTGTCAACTACTATGGCAAAACTACAAAGTAGCCGCCTATTTGCCAACCTTCACAAACATGATCAAGGTTGAACAATTTTAGACAAATATTTGATAAGAACTTTGGTCATTTTGACTACCAATCTTCATTGCAAGATTGTAATATAGTTTTATGCTTATCTTTTTAAAATTACAGCTGATATCCAACAGACAACAATGGTTAACTTAACATATTTAAAAGCATATTACAATCACATGATTTACGTTCAAAACTTCCCGAACTTGTAATTGGTGTAAAGTTAAGGCCCTTTTCTTTGATCTGATTGGCTGTACGCTGACTTTAACACGTATTGAATATTCATATCACTGGATAGCCAAACCCGGGAATTTTCTACAACAGCGGCCATCTTGATTTGAATGCAAAGAAAGAAATAGCTGTAATTACCTTACCTTTTATCGATCCTAAGGAAAAATGGATACAACGAAATGTTGCAAGAAAGATATCAAATTCAAAATTTTCACCAAACGACGACGAACGTACTGAATATCATGGTACAACGTCCAAACGCTGTCCATATCACACCCACCATGTGGGCATGTAGAATATATAACGTTAATATATAGCAACTGTCCATACTGAATATCAGTATCACTTACATTTATTGCGATTGCCTGGTCATCCGAGCCCAACAGTACTCGCTGGTTGAAATTTTATATTCCTGCAATTGTCTTTGATCTTTATATGATGTCGGCTAAGGCCTAACCTTTCTGATTATTACGAAAATGACAGACAAATAACGCCTCGCCCAACATCTTATCGCAGTGCAATACTACAAACCCTACGTACTGTAAGCTAGTGTGCCATGTGTTACTGTATCAGCTTGAGAACTTCGAGATGCCTGCATTGAAATTTCTATTTCTTGAATATCTTCGAAAATTATCCTTCATTTAGAAATTTTCCTCCTACTGTGACATCCTTTAGTTTGGATATCGTACACTGTAACCCTTATAAGAGTATTAACAATGAAAATTGGGAAAATTTTTATTGCAAAGACACACACTTCTACTTTAGCTACAACGCCATGCCAGCCCAGCTCTGTAATGCAAGCTTAACGTTACGTGGATCGATATAAGCAGTAGCACTGCCAGCATGCAGTCTATGCACGGTTACACGTACACAGTATGAACAGTGTAGGAATTCCTCAACGCGGAGATGGAACATCCGGGTACTCCTGAATGTTGGCATCGTACCAAGGTAGGTCAAACCTATATGCGCATGTCCTACACAGAAATTAATACCGTGATGTCATAGAGCAGGCTATGAGAACTCTATGGCGCATGTCCATGTGTATGTTCCCAACTATAAAAATAGAGCCCATATCTTTTAAATTTTTGTCATAAAAATAGGATAATGTGACAAATTTCTCAGTGTTTAAATAGTTTTATAAGGTTCCAGTTGTCACAAAGAATTTAATTTGATTATTAATGCAACAAAATGATGACTTGTACTCTGCTAAAAAATTACACTAGTTTCAGTAATTAACAAAATGGCTGCGCCCTTGGGAAGGTATGCTGCTCAGAAATCAGTCCAGCAATTCCATCTTTTAATGTCGGCACGTATGATCCCGATTTGGAAAGGAGTTGGTTACACCTCCTGGATTCATCGGCCGTTGTTGGTAAATGTCCACGCAGATAATTCTACGCAGAGAATATTCGAATTGGAGCGTTTTTATAACACGATAGATTATTTATACTAGCCTAGGCCTAGATAGTATAACTTAGGCCTAGTATAAGTAAAATGGTATTATTATTATTGGCGTAGGCATAAATGCTATAAGTATTACTACATCATTCATAGAAAGTATGATTGCATCTGGTAAATACGCGATAGTAAGGGCATTTTATTGTGTAAAAGGATATTGGTAATGATGATCTACCTGATTGTGCTAAGTTGTTTAATTCTGCGGTAAAAAGAGATAATTTAGCCTACACTTGTAAAGGTGGGGAGTCAGAATGCACAAAACCCGCTGACCCGCGCAAGCGTCCGAAAAACCCGCATTGTAATTGTCAAGTATACATTTAAAATATTGCATCAAATTTTGACTTGGCAACCATCATTTCTTTAGCATTTAGCATAATAGAGTATAAAAACTCCTTTACAGCATCATTTGAACCTCAAATTAACCTATATTTCTTTTCATTGGGGCAAGCAATGAATTATCACCTACTACTCAATTTATTGATGTTACACACAAAAAAATGCATATTTCTCAGAAAATAGTGGGTGACAAAAGCCTTTCTAAGTGCCACCATTCTACATGTAGGCATCACCAGGATTCCAAAAAAAATCCACCCCCTCCCCTTATACCCCTCCCCCAGGACGGCGATTCGTGGCATGGACCCGCATTTGCCTTCTCAAGAGTTGGGAGCTATGCAAAACAGGGCGAAATTTCCTAACTTCAAGCATGCAATGAAGTGTACTGTACAATTCCGCTAAATTGGTGAAATAATCCACGAAAGTGTCTCAAAATACAAAACTGATGTTTCTTAGTTTTTTCTTTATCACATATTTCGTAGGAACCTTGCTATTTTTCCCGGGTCCCCTAATTGGACCATCAGGACTGTAGCACCTGACACTCTCACAAGCTTGAACACCCAGAAAAGTTCCAAAGAAGGCATTCTCACACCATATGGAAGAGAAAGTTTCCAAAGAACAGGGGAACCATCAATTCAACGCTCAACCCCCCTGCCGCATTGTTTCAGCTAACATTTGGTACACTATAAATACCATTGAACCTTATTTGGGTCCAATCAATTTTAATTTAAACATTTATTGTATGTTCTTTTATTTTCAGATATGCCAACCAAAATTTCCACAGCAACCCATTGGAGATGTAGCAACATGTAATTCGTATCATACCAGCTCACCAGTCCGGACAAGTTCTGACCTTACTGACGAAGAGCTTCATAGAGCTAAAGGCTACTTAAACAGTGAAGGTGAGCAATTAATCCTTCTATGAGTAATTTTATTGAAAAATCTGCTGTCTTGAACTAGGGATCTGTTAATATAAGACTTCTAACCGACATTAACCTTAGTTTCAATGAATGGAGGTATATATATCTATATATATATATTAGCAAAAATGACACCAAAACAGAACTGACCAGTATTGTTCGATACAGGTGACAAATGCCTACAGTGGAATTACGTTCTTCCTTACCGGTTTCAAACCTCTGGACATACAATCAGCGTCCATAGCCTAGTGGTTATGGTGTCCGCATATAAAGCGGGAGGCCCGGGTTTGAATCCCGGTGAAAGCTGGAAGTTTCTTCGCTGTTCTGGATTTTCCAACTCACTACAATTTCAAATATATATATACCTCAGGAAGTTACAATCTCTCCTTCTGTTCTTTCAGACTATAAAGAGAGATACCAAAATAAACCAGTCTGGGCCAACTACAAGAGAAACTTCAAGGGACAAGTACCACCAGCGGTAAGGAATACAGATTGATGTCTTGTAAAGCCTAGGCTATCGGACCTTTCAAGTATGACATATTTCATGTTAAACATTGTTATGTAGAAGGAAAAATAGATCAGTGTCACTATCATTTAAATTGTTAACCCTTGCTGTATTAAGATATATTTTTTTTATTCAAAATTACATGGAATGAGTAAAGTTGTAAAACTTGTATTCTTTGTAAAGTTTAGATATATATTTTGTTAGCATATGCACAATGGTATGAAACCCAAAGAAGTAGTTGTTGTTTTAAACTGAAGAGAATGGCTGTGTGAGTGACAGGGGTGGGGGGGGGGGGGGGGGGTTTGGCAGGTGTGGGTCCTGCCTGTGGATGGCATCACCATCTTTTCTATGATGTTGATTTGCAAGAACCTTCATAGATAATTTACAAAAACTTCTTCATGTTTTCTGTTTTCTTTTTCACAGAAAACAAGAAAAAGATGCATAGTGAGTATTCCAACTTGCTAATTATGAATTAGTGAATAGAATAATCAACCTTAAGAGTATCTATTTCATGTCTGAATGTAGATACCCAAGTACATATTATGTATTATAACCTGCAATGCACTCTTGAAATCTAGTTGCTTGATTATTCACCACTTAGCGTGGTGCTATGTTGATCTAATCTTACTTATTCTTTTCCACAGAGAGGGAATGACGAACACCGAAAAGTAACTTCCAATGCATGTCCGATATGCCGCGACGAGAACTTAGTTGTTGATTATAGGGTACAGTACCTTTGCCTCTTTATTTTTCTGTACACTTCTGCACAGAGGTACATTCTATTACGTATCCTCTAGTTAAATTGATAAACCAAGTTCAATGACTGTTGATTCTTGTCTATGGCTGGTTGCTGACCGGTGGTTGACATACCTAGTAGGCTAGTACTGTTTTCTCCTATGCTTCAGATATGCATTGTCTTTTCTTACTATGCTTCAGATCCCTATTGTCTTCTACTATGCTTTACTTTCCTATTGTCGATACTTCGTGTGCTGGAATAAAATACTGTTATGTCTTACTAAGGTTCAGTTACGCATTGTTTCTACTATGATTCAGTTGCCTATTGTTCTCTTCTTAGTATGCTTCAGTTACCTATTGTGTTTTCTACATTGCTTCAGTTACCTATTGTTTTCTTCTTAGTATCCTTCAGTTACCTATTGTTTTCTATAATGCTTCATTGCCTTTTTTCGCTTCAGTTGCCTATTGATTTTTCTTCTTGCTTCAGTACCTATTGTTTTATTCTTAGTATGCTTCAATTACCTATTGTAATTTCTATAGTGCTTCACCTACCTATTGTTGATTCCTCATGTACTTGGAGTTCAATACAGTTATTTCCCACTAAGTCTCTATTGTGCTTCAGTTCCCTATTGTTCGTTACTATGTTGCAGTCACGTATGGTTGTTTCCTACTTTGCATATACGACCGTCGACCTACCTTTCTCTATTGTCTATTGATTTGCAAAATTCACGCAAAAAATATCGTTTTCATCTTTCTTTCTTTTTTTTTCACAGAATACTCAACTTTTAGACCAGTTTATTTGTCCTCACTCTTGGGAGATATATTCAGATAGTGTAACTGGTAAGCATTCCATGTTTTGTCTTGTATTTCTTGTTTCTAGATATTTATACAGGAAAACAACAAGTTTTCACCCATTTTATTAGAATTAATAGGGATTCCAGATTCGATGAATAAATAAACCAAGATGTAATACCTAGATAATTGCCAAAAACAATATATAAACAAGAATGTTCAAATTTGATATGAACCCATGGCTAGAACCGATGGACTCATGCACAGTGACATCATATTGTGGGTCACCCTGGTAACTGGTAGCCATAGGTAACATAGCCACGTTAACTGAACCACGCAACAATATAATCTGATATAACTTGAACACTCCAGTGTGATGGAACTGCATAAATACCCTCGTCTCCACATGTTGTGTATTGAATTGCGGAGAGAAGGCCCTCCCTCCCGCAGCAGACACATGAAGTATATTGTTGTGAAAGATGCTAGAAGGGACTATCTAAAGGGGTGTTGTAAAAGCTGATATTTCGTTGTGGTCTTAACTCAATGATTAGGACTGCTGTCCTATTTCTTGACTAATGTATAATAAGGTTGGAGTGGTACCTGAGAATGAGTAGAAAGTACCTGATGAATATTTATTAAGGTACCATACTATTGACATCAATGCCATGTTCATTTCTTGTTTACCTTCTACACAGGTGTTTGCCAGCAACAGCACAAATTATTGGAAACAGCCATCACTAAGGCCAGATCATACGGTATGAGATAGCTAATCCTTGCAACATTCATGTTGTCTCTGTAACATAAGGGTTAGGGTTGACCGGTGTTTTCTATTAACCCGTTCTGAAGTTAGATGTTAGCTGTAGCTGATTATCTGACCTATATTGCCTGCCACATGCTATCAGTTACAATCTCATTTTTCTTATTTGTTTCTTCCTTGTCAGGATTGATCTTCTACGAAGTTCAGAAGATCCACTACAACTACAAAGATTATTACAAACAACCAGCAGAAAAGAGATGACATTGAACAGCTATAAAGTGGACATTTGGAAGAAGTGGACAATAATAGCATTGAGGGTTTTTTATTGGAGGACCTAAGTAGCTGGTTGAACTAACTCTAATGCTAATTTTAAATTAGCGACCAAACCATGCAACTGCAAAGATTTCACATCGTGAAGAATATTCAAGAAAATTGGGTAAAGTTTAATCAAGTTGATCATGACCTGAAGGACTGAATGAAAACAATAGGCACAGATTTAATGTTACAACATGTTGCTAAGATTTTTTATTAAAATTAACCTTCAGCCTAAGCCTACAACACTTTCACTGCAAGTACAATCTACTTGTATACTATTTTGCATATTAGATTCTGGGCTATTATTATGCAAGGTTTCTTAATGCCAGCCAATGTCACCTATTTGAGGAAGTTGAAATATGTCAAAATGAATCATATGAAAACATGGCACTAGTTTCTATTCCTGTTGGGATGTGGACTATTGTATTATAAGTAATATAAATATAACCAGTTATTCTAGGCATCTGGACTATGGCTATAGTGCTGAGACATTGCATGCTGTTTGATATGATGTGTGGTACATGTAATACAAATGATATTACTCAAGTAATTGGCTTTATACAGAGCATCATATTACAGTACACCGAATCAAAATAAAATAAACTTCTGTAACATTTTTCATTTGTAATGATCTTGCAAATAATGCATAGTTTGAAATGTGTCTATCTGGTTTCCACTCTCTGGAGCTTTGCATTGAAAGGTTCATATGCAAAACTGTTGGATAAGGCGATGGATAGTATTAACTGTATTTCATCTCCATGTAATAAACTGTTTCATGGTTCCAACTTCATGTGTATTCCTTGTGGGTTCTTGTCTTGTCAATGGCGTAAAGGCACCACCTGCCTAGAGTATAAAAGAGATGCTATACATTTCTGTTGGTTTTAGCCAAGTGACATCCAACCTTGTATCGTGGAGGATGTATTTAATGGACTCTTATTAGTTATTTACTCACATGAAAGATGAGCCAAAGAAAAATCTCCTTTATCCAGAAAGAATCAAAGTTATATTGATACAACTGATATGATGTAATCCATATATTGACATTCTGATTTCAAAATACTGATCCATTGATTTATCACATAAATATTGCCATGTTAGGTTTAAATGCATAACAAAATAGATACTTCTCTGTGATTATTACTGCTTTTAACATTGTTTATAACTAAGCAAGTAACAGTCAGTCCATGTGACTGTTCAGTCGGTATAGGTATCTTTATTAATGACAGGTATTGACATGTATCAGTCAGTCCATGTGACTGTTCAGTCAGTATGTGTGTCTGTGTCATTAATAACAGGTATTGGCAAGTAACAGTCAGTCTTTGTGAGTGTTCAGTTGGTATGGGTGTCTGTGTCATTATTAATAGCAGATGAGTTAGGGTTACGAGGCACTTGAATGAAATCATGATTGTATATGTAACTTTATACAACTTTGGTACTCTGTCTACATAGTTTATTGTGAAGGAAAAGTCCAGCATAATAATAATAATAAACAAGATTGCTTATTTCTGTTGTGTAGGCACATTTATTATTATCATTATCATTATTATTAATAAATATATAAACTAATTTACACTTTGGTCAGGTCACATTTATGCAATTAAAGTGAATAAATACATTCCTAAAATCATTCATGACTTTTCAATAATGTCGAGAATAAAAAAGAAGTTTACATATGAAACAATGAAAGCTTTAACATCTGCATAAATGGTGTAATAGTCTCAAAAAGTTAAAAACCAGTTTCAAAATCAAATAGCAAACGTCTTGTTCCGTAGCTAAATGGAAAGGCAGCTCATTGGTGGTAATGTTTAATATTTCTTTAGAGTGATATTTTTTCTTAGCCTCAATTGACAACCCTGTAATCTTAACCATTTAATAGTGTGCAACTTAAACATTATTTATGTGTAAACATTTTAATGTCCATATGTCTTGGTCCAACAAAGCAAAAAGTTTGAGGAAAGGTTATATTTTCTGTATCTAGTTTGACTTTTCAGATATTCCCCTTCAAAGTTCTTTTCTAAAATGCTACTTTTTGAAATACATTTCAGTCTAACACCAAATTGTTAACACTAAATCCACTGTTATGTAAACTTGTGGTATACTCAGTCCAAAAAACCTGTGGTTGTTATGACAACATTTGCATCCGATCATTATTCTTGAACCCATTGGACGTATCATTTTTAACACATATTTTTAGACCACAAAAACTTTTTGTCTGTTTAACCTTATTAAAGAGTAAAATTAAAGATTAAGTACTTTCTGAGAAAGTAGAAAATATGTGTGAAGTGAAACTTGGAAACCTAATCAGTGGTGACCTTGGTCTGTTTCTTATTATCCTACTGTTCTGTGGGCTCAAACATCCTTAACCAGTCCCCCTCCCTCCCACCCCCCCTCTCCCCCACAATTGAATCTTTAGACTGCACTGTCTCATTTCATCCTAAGATGCTACTCCAGAATGTATAATATTTTTTTTGCATTTCAAGAATCTGTTACTACAAGTAAACTAACATGAAACTGAAACCAAGATTTCTCCACCAAACTTCAGCTTGTGTTTCACCATGTTTGCCCTTTGACCGGTGCTGAATACTGTATCTTCTTTTTCAATATTACTACAAAACTTTACAAACACGTTTAATACTGTCTCGAAAACACAAACACGTTAAGTGTCTATAAATACATGATCGAATTAAAAACTGGTGGGGCAAGAAAAAAGACATTTCATAACTGCAAAATCGTTAGAATTAAATTACTTGTCTCATACTGAGGGTAAAAGTAACTGTATGCCCTTGAAGAATTCAGTATTCACAAGGGGGGGGGGGGGGAATGTATGCAGTGTCCTTTCCTTGAACTTTGACCAAATTGTTAGAACAAAAGAGAATTGACACAAAGGCCACCTGTGTTGCCCTCTAAATTTGTTACAAAGTTGAATCAATTATAGCTAGTTTAGAATGCTAAAATTGGCCAAAAAGACTGATGACCTTAAAACAATTCTGATAGCTAGCGACCCTCCAGTTTAAATGCCCTCATGCCTTTGTTCATAATACCAAACTTCAATCGGAGTTGGGTGTCAAAGGAATCTATCCAAAATCGGCAATTACGGTCAAAATTTGCGACTTAACTGTTCAATGCACATCAAGATCAGGACTGTGGCCTATGAGGAAAGAGACGCCTCCAAATTCAAATGGATGGTAATCATCTCCAACAATCCATACCACTTCTTTTATCACAGCGCAAAGTCACTCCTCTCATGGCACAAGTACGGTTTCGTTCATCACAACGTTGCATAACACTGTATAAACGGTTATAACCTTAAAATGCTCTTCTGGATCAATAATCTCTTTAATAGCAATAAAAAAAAAACATTTTTATCCTACAAAGAATGACATTAATGCTGTATTTTCAATAGCAGTGGATAAAATATTAAGCTTGGGTGTGTAATAACAGTTGTTATTTTGAGTCCAATTGCCCAGTGTGCACATTGGACTTTTAAGTGAGACATACAAAAAACAGACTGGTGCATACTGTCAGTTTTATGACTGACTCAATCAGTTCTAATTTCTCAAATGTGTGTTTTTTGTTTTTTTAAGTAATGTACGGAACCGGTTAAAACTGCGGTTTCAAAAATCGGTTTTAGTTACGAGACCGGTTAACCGTGCAGCCTTAGTTTGCCCTAGTTAATATCATATCACTATTAAACATAAATCACTTAAACATGATCTGTTATGATTTCATTGTACAATCAAGGTGTTATAAATATTTCATGAGAATAATTGGTTCAATTCAGCATCCATAAAATATTCAATTTCAGTACAAAAAGTTAGTCTTATTCTTTGGTCCAATATCATGCCATTTTTTTTTTTTTTAAATTAGTAACCATATAAACAACGATTCACTGAGGATGATCATAACTGCTCCAGAAATATGTCTGTAGACGTATAAGCTAAAACAAAATTAAAAGGCTATGCCAGTGATTTTTGGCCAAAGTTGAAACACTGACCAGCACGGTCCCTAAACTACAGATATTAACTGGACATCAGTTGACCAGTGATAAGTTGACCAGTGATAAGACAAACCATGGTCAACATTAAATTTTTTACCATTACTGGATCGAACCACAATGTCTCAATCGGACATCTATGTTACCCTCAGATATAATCATTGTTTAGGATAAAACATGCTGCCTACTACCTCTGCTTGCAGATACAATGTCAATCAAGATTGGACTATTAAAACTAAAACAGGCCCAGCCACTTGCATATCAAAATGGCTATGTTTACAGGATTTGGAGAAAGTTGTCCCTTCTTGAAAAGGATAGAAAATCTTTATGGAGATCGGATCAAACAGAATGTGCAGGAATTGGAGTAATTATTTTTTGTCTTTCAAGTTATAAAAATGGAATGTGCTGTGGCCAATTTTATATACAAAAAAAAAAGCTAAAAGGTAATAGTAATACTTGTGCCCAAAATTAATCCCCCCTTACTCCTCCCCTAAAAAAAAAAACGTCCTAAAACCATCTAAAGTGTTCTCAACACTTTGGTATACTACAATATAAAATACATATATCAGAATACAAAATATACAAGCTTAAAAAATATTGACATTTCTTTTGCCACAATTGCTCTCAAAATATCAGCACACACAAGGTATGAAATGTCACTTTTGGTGACAAAAAACAATGAAGGGGATGGGGGGGGGGGCTAAGGCATAGATGTTCCTTTATAACCACTCCAGTCTCACACAACAAGATGGAGAAATGAATACCCATGGATGTTCCATTATAACCACTCCAGTCTCACACAGAGATAGAGAAGTGAATACCCATTGATGTTCCATTATAACCACTCCAGTCTGACACAATGAGAGGAGAATGAATACCCATGGATGTTCCATTATAACCACTCCAGTCTCAAACAACAAGATGGAGAATGAAGACCCATGGATGTTCCATTATAACCACTCCAGTCTCACACAACGAGATGGAGAAATGAATACCCATGGATGTTATACTATAACCACTCCAGTCTCACACAATGAGATGGAGAAATGAATACCCATGGATGTTCCACTATAACCACTCCAGTCTCACACAATGAGATGGAGAAATGAATACCCATGGATGTTCCATTATAACCACTCCAGTCTCACACAATGAGAGAGGGAAATGAATACCCATGGATGTTCCATTATAACCACTCCAGTCTCACAGAACAAGAGAGGGGAAATGAATACCCATGGATGTTCCATTTTAACCACTCCAGTCTCACACAACGAGATGGAGAAATGAATACCCACAGAAGAGGGGAATGAATACCCATGCATGTTCCATTATAACCACTCCAGTCTAACACAAATATTTTATAAAGTTACTTTCAAAGTTACACATTGCTACCTATTCCTCTATTTTTAACATATATATATCAAATTTTACACAATTTATAAGCTAACACACACTTGAAAGAATACAAAGGAAGACACCTCTCTACATTCCCTTCATCACATAAGCTATTTCCTACCTTTGGCAAGTTTAAGTACAAATACTACAACCCCCCCCCTCCCCTTCCCCCTAAAAAAAATATTAAAACCCCAAAACGTAAGCAAACAAATAAAGGAAAGCAAAAAAGTTAAAACACACCCCAAAAAAAAAATTCATATCTGTAACTGTAACTTCATATCAATCTGTAACTTCATATCTGTAACATGTATGTAACATACTGTTTCTCTTGTCTGGTCAACAATGGACATACTGTGATGGTCTCACAAACAGACATACAGACATACAAACAGACACTTCCTTGCAACAATGAGATCTACTGATACTATCGGCAACAACCATACTATTGTGAATTTAGTTCTATAACAATTTGTTTCAATTTCAAGGTTTTTCAATGCTTCCATTCAAGTACTATTTAGTGAATACGTAAGTATAAAATCCATCCGTTTTCTAACAACAAACTGATCCTTGCCTGTTATCACAGCCTTCTGTAATTGATTCAACTCCTTCCCAATGTTGCAATCACTAATTATTCAATTATCCCCATGGTACCTGTTTTATCCTATTCCTTTCACCTTTTCAAATCCAACATAATCAACACCACCAGACCCCAACATCAGCACCACATTACACCAACATTGGCACAACTTGACACTGACTCATCCAATATTATGTTAAGTACAGGATATGTCAAGAGCCTTCTGAACTAATGGCACCACATGACACCAACATCAGCACCATAGGACACCAACATAGGCAATACAGGGCACCAATTCATTCAATATTATGTAATGTACAAGATATTTCCAGAGCCCTCTGAACTAATGGCAACATGACACCAACATCTGCACCATAGGACACCAACATCGGCACCATAGGACACAAACATCGGCACCACAAGGCACCAACCAATTCACCATTATGTACTATACAAGGTTTGTCAAGGGCTCTCTGAACACCACTGAATAAAAGGATGGTACATCTCGTTAGCCATATTCAACTGATTCTAATAACGATTAAAACTAATTATTCCTGCAAGGCGTTCAACGACAAAGGCACATTACAGTGACTTTTCCATGAAAAGAGAACAAAAAATACTCAACAGTAAAAGTTTAGCACCATTCCTCATCAAGCATGACCAATTTATCAAGCAACAGTTCCTAGATGCACAAGCATACCTTTCATGGGATGAACTATTATGCACCTTAAATTTTCTTCATAAATGTGACACAGGCTTCTCTAACTGCCCAGAGAAACAACTATCTCTCTCTCTCTAGCCATGGGACAGTGCTGCATAAAACTGGTTTATATAGGTTAAACTAGGTTTACCAACAACTTGGTAAACCTTCCCCTACTCTAAGGTGCTGAATGTTATTGACCCATAAACACATTAACACCTTGCTAGGTGTTAACACCTTACTAGGTGTTAACACCTCACTAGGTGTTAACACCTCACTAGGTGTTAACACCTCACTAGGTGTTAACACCTCACTAGGTGTTAACACCTCACTAGGTGTCATGCTCTTAGCTGAGCTCTAACAGACCGCTACCAAACTACTGTCTTGTGCAAACCAAACTAATCACTGAATCCTTGTACAAGCTACATTGATGTTCATAACCCAGTCAGAAGCTGCTTGTAGGAACCATCAATACAAATACACTGTTGAATTTGGAATAAGAGAATGCCATGAGACATTAAATAAACCACTTTCACCATCAATGTGAGCCTGAATCCATCAGACCATGTATTCAGGTGATACATCAATAGGGTCTTGAATCCATAAAACTAATTGTTTGGTGTACTCAGCAACGGGATCGTGCATCCATCAAACCAACTGCCCCAGTACCCAACAAGGGGACCTTGCATCCATCAGACCAGCTGCCTAGGGACCACACCAAAGGAACCCTGGATCCATCAGACCAGCTGTCGAAGCACAAACTCAAGGAACCCTGGATCCATCAGACCAGCTCTCCAAGGCACAAACTCAAGGAACCCTGGATCCATCAGACCAGCTGTGGAGATGATTCATCTATGGGGTCCCTGGATCCATCAGACCAGCCTTTCATCGTTGTCGACCTCAAAGGCTGACATTGGTAGGCTATTATCGTACTTCTCCTCCTCGGCTGGGTTATATTTACCCTGCATCTTGCGAGCCTGTCGTAGACACCACCAGCTGTACAAGGATATGATCAGTATTAAGATCAAGAAGACCAGGGCAGGTATCAGGACCCTGTGGGGCTGGGCGCCTTGGACTGGCAGCCGCTCACACAAATCACCTGCAGGGGAAATCAAACATACTTATAAATGGTGCCCTGTGTTTGAAACATTTGACTTTGATGTGAACATGCAGATATTTGAGACTATGAAAGGGCTACAGGCCTCAAGGGTGTGAAAGTGCTGATCTGAGTTGTGAAATACAACAGACCCTTATGGAATATTAAACGTTGGCTGCTAACCTACTTACAGCAACCTGTTTCTGAAACATTTGACTTTCATGTGAAAATTGGATAGTTGAGACTTTGAGAGTGTTACAGGCCAGGGTGACGTGTTGACCTTAGTTGTGGAATATTTACTTTGGTTATAATTAAAGAAATTAACAAAATATTTTGACGTGCTTATGTGGGTTTGTGGCGAGAAATATTCCATTGAGCACACAAAACAGGCTCCTTCCTGTAAAAGTCTGAAAGCCCAACTCATTTTCAAAATGAGGTACTTTAGGCTCATAAAAACAAGTCTACATTTCCAGTTGCATTGTTGGATGTTGTGCCGCTGTACAAAGCCTTCGAACATTAGAAATGTGAACATGACAATTTTCATGAAAATAAATAATATGATAAATCAGTTTTTACTTTCTGTTTACTAAGATTACTGATATTTCTGTTTCCTGAGATTCTTGTTTACTGAGATTGATTCGTTTTATGATCGTAATAAAATCTACATGTAAAATATGGGAGTGAGTGACTATCATTTTAAAAATATTAATTTCATGAAACTTTTTGAAGTAAATGGGTTCATAGTAGCATTCCTTACTGACCTCTGTAGCCATCAGGACACTGGCATCTGTACGTCCCCGGTAAGTTAACACACGTACTCCCAGAGGAGCATCTGTGGACGTTCTCTGTACACTCGTCCACGTCCACAGTACAGCCCTGTCCTGTGTAACCAGTGTCGTTGCAATTACACGCATAACCGTTGATTCTATCCCGACAGACACCGCCGTTCTGGCAGGGTTCACTGCCACACTCGTCGGTCTCCGTCTCGCAGAGCGGTCCTTGGTATCCGCCAGGGCAGGAACATTCAAAGCCGGGTCTGTTGTTGGTACAGCTTGCACCGTTCATGCAGGGTTGTGCGTCGCACTCGTTGATGTCCTCTGTGCAGAAGTTACCCGTAAACCCGGTCCCGAAACAATCGCAAGAATACCCGCCGAGGCCGTTGACACAGCTCCCCGAGTTTGAGCAGTCGTTATCTCCGGTCTGACATTCGTCGATATCTTCCGTGCAGTTGACGCCGGCGTACCCGGTACCGGAGCAATCGCAAGAATACGCCAGTGCCCTGACCTCACAGTCTTCGAGGTCCCCGCAGGTCTCGTACTCGCAGGTCTCGTTGCTCTTGCAATGTGCGAGCAGGTCTGGGACTGAATTAAGACACTGGCAGGCCCTCTCGTATTTACAGACACCGGTATTCTGACAAGGTTCAAAAGCGCAGCTGTTGATTGCCGATTCGCAGAGAGCGCCCCCATAACCGACCAGGCATCGACAGGCAAATCCGTTATCGATATCCATGCAAGTGGCACCGTTTTGGCAGAGTGCCAGATCACACGTTCTGGTGTCTCTTTCACAGTCGGTACCTTGAAAGTACGTAGGGCATTCACAAGTATAGCGGTTCACGCCATCCTCGCATTGTCCCCCATTCAAACAGGGCGAGCTTTCGCATTCGTCTATGTTCACCTGGCAGTGAGCCCCTTCGAATCCATTCCTGCAGCTACATGAGTAACCCACAAAGAACTCCTGCCCAGGAGTCCTGCTCTCCAGACAGGTGGCGCCATTCATGCAGGGGTCGGAATCGCACTCTGCGATATCCACACCACACAGTTTACCCTCGTAGCCGCCCATGCATAGACACGTATAGTTCTGTTCAGGGTTTTGGAGGTCATGGAAGCAAGTTGCACCATTCAGGCAAGGGTTCGTGTCACAGAGATTAATCGGCTCCTCGCAGACCGCTCCGCGGTAGAAACGGTTGCACTCGCACGAGTACTGACTACTTTCGCGGTGGCAGGTGGCACCATTTTGACACGGGGACGACAGACAAGAGTCAGCAAATTCACAAAACGGCCCGTACGTTCCGGTACTGCATTCGCAGAAGTAATCTGTATCATTTCTCACACAGGTTCCTTGGTTTAAGCAATCGTGACGGAAGCAAGGGTTGTAAACCTCACAGTTGGTACCCTCGTAAAAATCAACGCAGGTACAGGAATACTCTGTATTTTCGTAGTTTTGTTGGCACGTTCCATTATTCTGACAGGGCACTCGAGTGCACAGTCTATTATCCACGTCGCAGCTTTTCCCTTCGTATCCTGGTCGGCACGTGCACGCATAGTCCAACGGAAAGACAGGCGCACAACTCAGACTGGTCTCTCCGTTACACGGAAGCGTTTCACAGACATTGATTTCAAAGTCGCAGTAGCCTCCCGTTAGCCCTGCGGGACAGATGCAGGTGTAATTCATGTGTGCATCTATACAAGTTGCTCCATTTTCACAGAGGTGGTCTGAAAGAAGAGAGAAATTGAAACAGTACTTCAGACAAGCAAGCACTATAGCGATTAGGGGAAGGGAAAACATCCAGGCAAGTACGAGGACTGTTTCCTCCTTGAAACTGAGAGAGGGCTGGGAATAAGAAAGGTTTGCATAAACATTTATGTTGGTTCTCCCCTGTCTCTTCAACACATGCTCTCACACCCCTTCCCCCACCCCCACCCAACCCAAAACACACCTCTCAACTTGTACGTGACTCAATTAGAATTGGTAGCTTATGCATGAATCCTCCACCTAGTCAAACATGAACACTGCTTGTTTATTCCAAGATGGTTGTACCAAAGGCAAGCAAGGACAACTGTACCTGTTCCATGACTGTACTACCCATAATCTACTGGAATACTCACCGATGCAATCATCAATGCTGTTGGTGCAGTCAGCACCCTCCCACCCAGGCAAGCAAGGACAACTGTAGCTGTTCCACGTGTCAACACAGAAGGCGTTAGTGGGGCACGGTGAGGGCCGACACACATCTCTGGAGGTGCAGCCTTCGTTGACATTGGTACTACTGACCGTTATGCCTTGATGCTGAGCATCCATGGACAGATACTGTACTGCCCTGTTGTTAAACGTGGCATTGCGAATACACCCAGTGAGGAAGATGTCATCTCCGCCACCTACATATGAAAGAAGGCATACAGAAATTTTAATACAGAAATTTAATTAAAATTAATACAGAAATTTAGCATTTAATTAGACCAACTACTTCGAAAAAACACAAATATGACTTCACGAAGGGAGAGAAGCGTGTATATGATAGACCGAGAGCCAAAAAAAGCCACAGTCATATCAGTGGATTCAGTAATGCTTGTTGATACAAGTTCAACCATTCACATACCAAACTATGCTATATGATCAGCAAACCAAAGCAGCTACCTTGTCACCAATGTTGTTCATCACTCCATTACAGATCCTTCTTACATATTCAACATTACACTTTATTTTATAACATATCCTATTTTCAAGTATCCTTTGGTTTTCATATGGTCCATGTCAATCGACTATTTTTATATCCAGCATTACATCTCATCTATTACATATTTTCCATAACATATCCTATACCACTTAATCTACATTCATCTATGAAACCATATATACTATGAAAACCATAATATGACCATATATGATAATATGATATGATAATATGACCATATATGACCATAAAACCATACATAATATGAAAACCATACATAACAATACATAACCATACAGAACCATACATAACTGGCGAAGTACAAAGAAGTTTACGGCTAGAACGGGATTTGAAACGGTGACCTCTGGGTTAATACACACTCTACCAAATGAGCCATCCATCCCTCAGTTGGTTGCGATCCCAAAATAGCCATTTCTGTGTTGGAGGCGGGGCGTCGATCAGAAGCCACGGTACTATGGTTTACCGTGTTTCCGAGGAATCACCCCAGTTTCCTTCGATGCGACTCAGAGAGCGGCAGGGAAGGGATTTCAAGAGAAGTTTTTTTTTTCCAGAATAATTAAATACTGTTACTTGTGAAACTATCCTCTATTAATACAACAAACCAAGAGCAAGACATTCTCACCGACGCTGTTCATTCCTCCGATGTAAACCTCTGCTGTTGGGTTCCTATCAGTGGTATGCAGTGGGAAGTTACCCTGTACCACATGAATTGAGTTATCAGCCTTGATGGCGATGTAGCTACCGTGACGCTCCCACGAGACCGTGTGCCAGTCTGCATCCGTGACGTTGACCGGTAGGACCTCCGAAAGCTCGTCTGGGGATGAGAAAGAAGATATACTGATGAGGGGTGGTATGGTTATCTCATTTAATCTAACAAGAGGAAGACCTATAGTTATAGACCTTGACCTTGATGCTATACAACCCCTAACTGCTAACCTTTTGGTCATTGTGTATCCTATCATATATCATGTACATAAACTAACAACCCTGCTTGCTCCTACATAAACCCACGCAGACCAAAAGGTCTTCCATTAAATAGATCACACAATGAATGCAAACCATACTTTCTTCTATGGCTGATAATTCTCATTATATATATTTGACAAATCAAGTATACAACATATTTATGACTCCCCCCTCACCCCCCCCCCCAAAAAAAACACATAACATGAAACAAACTGAGTACAACAATCTGTACAGTTTTTGAAGGGGCACACTTCACAAGTAACCTAAAATAAACCAAAACATTTACCAACCTTTACCAACCACTTTACCAAGCTATACCAACCACCAGAGAGTCATAAAACTATGTATTTGGGCATTAATGATGCTCCACACAGAAGACTTCAGTACAAGTACAGGGGAGAAGTAGTAATATCAAAGGGTGCTTACCGATCCCACCGAACGAAGTATCAAATCTGAGGGTACCACCCTCTAACTTGAGGGTCATAAAGTCCACTTGACTGGACGAGATGCTGTACAGCTTCACCAGCATGATGATACCGTCTTCATCCCTGGTCCTGAACGCCACCCCAAATTGACTTCCGAAACTAAAGAGCAGGCTGTCCAGAACAATCCTTGCATAACTGTTATCACCAGAGAATGTGGCAGCACTCGCTGTAAGACAAGAAAGAAAAGAAAGAAGTTAATCCCAATATGATACATTTATATTGTAAATATATATTGAAAGCATGAAAACTGGCTAAAAACAAAATGAACAATAGAAGGATAATTTGGTTTTGTATATGTCACGCTGTTTTTAACAAATATTTATTTTTCTAACCCCTTCTGTGTGCTTTCTTGCCCATCCCTATCCCTTGATCCCTAACCCTCCCCTTGATCCCTAGCCCTCCCCTTGATCCCTACCCTCCCCTTGATCCCTAACCCTCCCCTTGATCCCTAGCCCTCCCCTTGATCCCTAACCCTCCCCTTGATCCCTAGCCCTCCCCTTTCCTCCCATATCCTCTCATGCCTGATTTTAATACATGAAGCTCCTAGCTCTTTTGATTTGACAAATTTTCTTCGTACCTTCCATACACATTGGTCCAAAGTAATCCAGAGAGCACTGACAGTTGAAGCCTCGCCATGACGACAGGCAGACACCATTATTAGCACAGGGGGTGGATAGACAGTAATCCTCTCTAGGGCACCCTGCAGCAGCTGGAGTGGGATCTCCCCTCTGGCCGGTGGGTGAGTGGGTCTGCAGACCCAACAAGACTCCATCGATACGCAGGTCTCTTATGCACCCAGAGAAACTGTAAATGGAAAGTCATGAATATTCATTGACAAACTACACATAAAAAAAAAGGAATCACATCCATGTAAGCAGAATGCCACAGGGGTGTCCAGAATTATTTATTTGCAAGTAAAACATAAATAAGTAGGACTTAATATTTACAAAAGGATATAGAGGGTAATTGCTAAAAATAAACCACTGAATTTTGAAGAAAACTATATACAGCCAGTTTTATTCTTAAAATAAAATTTGTTACTATTGACAAGCTTTGCCAGTTGAAAAGAAAATCGCATCCTATGCTTTAAGAATCAGTTGACAAAAACTACAAAGGTTTAGCTCTAAACATCACCACATTTCTTCTAAAATGGTCATTTTTATCTGTACCTGTTTGGATTTCCAATAATAGTGCTGAGAGGGGCATAGGTTGGACCAGGGTGGAGCTTTCCAAACAGAAGAGGCCTCTGTAAGGTAACCGATGGAGGGGATACAATGGTATCCTGGAACACTTGATCAGAGTCCACATCTCTCACTGAAAAAGAAGGGAAAAGCAAATACTACAACAACGACAACAAAAAGGGACCCTAAATATATATATATATTAAATTTGAAATCGTCTTAC
This sequence comes from Apostichopus parvimensis, assembly GCA_000934455.1. Classification (NCBI taxonomy): domain Eukaryota; kingdom Metazoa; phylum Echinodermata; class Holothuroidea; order Aspidochirotida; family Stichopodidae; genus Apostichopus; species Apostichopus parvimensis. Next base: position 48,921 of record KN888380.1, on the reverse strand, counting down.
AGTGATGCATATGTATAATCTTAGCCTTCTCAGTTGTAAAATAAAATGTTACCATGGAGATTTAAAAATTGACTCGAACAATGTGGTATGTAAGGTGATGTGAGGGGTAGTGGAGGGCAGGTTGGGGGTTTGGGGAGGGGAGGGGAGGTAGTGGAATAATTATAAATTTAAAAAAATTAATTAGTCGCAAGGGATTGTAACTGCATGATTAAGAAAGCTGTTGAAGATTAATTGATCACACAATTTAATTCTTTTTTAAGTTTTCCTTCCAGTTTGGTTTTCCATCTGGTCACTAGCATGATCAACTTGCTTGTGCCCTTCAAATGTATTTACTCTAATTTCTATATCATACACACCTGTATTAACTTTTGTGTACCTGTTAGAAAATAAATTTGAATTGAATTAAAACCTAACCTCATTCACTATTGAGATACATACATTGGTGGACTATACCAGTGTTGCCAGTTTGGCATTTTTTAAATGCCAAAAATAGCATATTCGATGTCTTCCTATTTTCATTGGCTGAAAGAAACTATGACTCCTGGCCTACTCGTACGTAAAAAACATTGGAAATTTTCACCACCTTTCACTTCTTGATGTTCATCTAGGAGACCCCAATTGCACTGAACTGTGAACCCTCAAAATTCTTACCCATAAAATAACAGTATATTCCTATTTGGCTTTTTTGTTCAGCCGATGTGGTTGCCAACTTGGCCGGTTGAGTCACAGTAAATCTGGCAACCATTAACTACACCAGAATTTTTCTCGCCGGCCTGATCGATACCTACAAATGTGACTTACTCACACTACTCTCTATACTTACCCTCTATGGAGACTTGCGACATTCGAACATTAATCAGCACGGATATCCAGTTCCCATTGGCCAGATTTTGACCAATCACAGCGTTCTTGACACCTCCCAGTTCCAGAAGGTTGATGATGATGGAATCATTATTCAACAAGCCAACTGAAAATCCTGATGCCTATTCAAGAACAAAATTAATCAATGCATTTGTTTGTTTGAAAAATTGGATGAATATATTTGGAATCGACATAAATGAGTTGATGAAATGGTTACGATGTACTAGAATGATATTTTTCTTTAGCTTAGAAATTTTCCCATGAAGATACAAGTAGCTGAAAAAAATTCAACATTATGACACTTTATTGAACATGATGTCAAGATAGAATTATATGTAGAAGAGTCACATAGGTTTTTAGAACTGAATCAATGCAATGAATATTCATTTTTAATAAAAGTTAGTAAACATTGTTCATTACTACTAATCTAGTTCAGCTAAAGCGATAATACAGGGAAGGAATACAACTGCACAGTCCAAACAAGGATTTCTTTCCCTCAATATTTAAATCAATTTTTTATTCACCATGATTTGCTAATGAAAGCATGCATTAATTGCTCACCCAAGCCGGTGTCACCGTCAAAATTAAACACAACAAAAGTAAAACTCAAACTGCAGAGATATCGAAAAGGAAGAGCTTTAACAGTAAATAAATTCAGCTGATATCTACTCACCATGTAAAACAGGAGACCTGGTTCGGGAGATGATGCCGAAAACAGAAAGTAGATCTCTCTGACCGGGCTGGCCGATTCGCTCTCGGCAAAGTGCAGGAACGAGTCGACGCCAAAATGAGCCATAGTCTGAATCTCGCACAGATCGCCGGCAAAGCCAGGCAGACACTCGCACCGGAAGCTCGTCCACAGGTCCACGCAGGTCGCTCCATACAGGCAGGGATTGGACAGACATGGTGGGGCATTGATGCAACCGGGGTTGACCCCACTCTGGGGGTCTGATGGTGGGGTCAAACTTACTAGCTCACTGTTGATGTAAAAGTCCTGCAATAGAAGATTGGCAGATGTAGTCATTGAATGTTGTAATGTTATGTAATGTAATACTATGTTGTGCTATGTTATGCTATGTAATGCAATGTAATGTTATGCTATGCTATGCTAATGCAATGTTATGCTATGCTATGTTACGCTATGCTAATCTATGCTGTCCTGTGCTATGCCTGCTATGCGCTGCTATATTCAGAAAGGATACAGCAGCATGCCAATGGGAGACTCATAGACTAACAATGTTGGAGATTCGTTGGCAGGTGCTACCATAACAAGGCAGCATGATTTTGACATAGGTGATGGAGTGTTAACGATTACCACATACACTCACTATGGTAGATGGTAGTGCAGAAATGAAGCCGAGACAGGTAAGCGAGAGAGTGCAGTTAAAATGGAATACCTCTCTCTCTTTCTCCAACAATGGGAAATAACACAACTAATAATTTTTCACTTTCCCCTGTGGTCAACCAATTTGTGAGAGTATTCTTTACACACTAGTACAGATAAACACCAACATAGACATGGGATTCATAGTTCAGCTTTTATTTTATTTTTTTTAAGGGAGAAAAACTTATTAATCAGCTTAACCTCCCATTCTCTGCCCCCCCCCCACTCAACCACTCTTTCATATTTTCTATCCTCTTTCACAGGTTTCCCCAGGCTTGCCCCTATTCACCTCCATTCCACCCCATTAATACTAATTACCTCCCACTGTTACACCCCTCAAAGTTTATTTCCACAGCCTTTAACCCCCTCTCATCTTTCTTTCCTTTCATCTGACCTCTAATTTGTTGCATCTATTTTCATTCTATTCATAGCTTATTTGTCTAATTCTAACTGTCTGTCCCTCTGTGTCTCTTAATGTGGTCTTAGTTTGTTTTCATTTTCAGCTGGCCTCTGGAAAAGGGATCCTGCTAAGATCGCCCCGTCAGGCCCTCAAACTATTTATAACTTTCTGATAAAAAGATGTGATAAAATTCAGCAAACCTGAAAGCAGCCAATGAAGTTATTGGTGACATCCAGTGTTGAGAGGATGTAAGGGGTAAGCTGGGAACCTATCCCTCCGAGGAACAGGGGTTGGTTGAGCTCCAGAATACCGGGGTCACGTGTGGTCAGAAGGGTCGCCTGGCATGGTGCTGACCGGCAGTTGCCATCGTCCACCACCAGGATGATGTCATTGTCCTCCAAGGTCAGGACCACGCTATGCTCTCTACCGTCGCTCAGGCCCGAGCTGACCCTGGACTCTAGGGTCTCTGAGCCAGTGTTGACCGAGATGACCATAGACCCCAGGTGAAGATATAAAGCCAGGTGCTCCAATCGCCCGTCGCTTTCAACCTGTCGAGAACAAGGATGCGTGCAGGCGACTAGCAAGTGAAATGGGTAATGGACTTATTTCTGCACCTACTGAAGGAGTTATGAGCATTGCGTTATGGTTAACAAGTAACAGCAATATGTCAGCATCTACCTCTGCTAATGGTAGACTCCAGACCAGACCTGGTACAACTAAAAGGGCCTAGGAGCTCTTCTAGGTTTTACCCAAGATTCTGGTCCCCATCCCTCTCATTCCCCCACCCCCCCTAATACATTTCAACATAAAATCTTATATACTTATATATATATATATATATATATATATATTCATTGATCAATGTTCTGAAACGTTTTCGAGCTAATATATATGACTACGTGCAAACGTTACATACCCCCTCGCTGTACAGGAGGACCGCAGAGGGCAGCGTTGTAGCAAACTTGAAGGTCATTCGGACGTTGTCTATCTGTCGCCGTTTACGACGTTGAGCGCCGACGGCTAGTACATCCAATGGAGGCAGGGTAATAGCGCCCTCACCCGTGAAACTTGCGATGGTCACTATCTCACAGAGGTTTCCAATCGTGCCTAGGTGGAAATAACAAACTTCAGTTAACCACATTCATTTGTTTTAGTTCTTGATTTGTTGACCGTCTTTGCATTTGTGGTCCAATTTTCAGACTGTACCTGTGACTTATTAGTTCTGAGGTACCCATATCACCGTGTAATCAGAGATTTGTAAATCATGACATTGCAGTCTTCGTACAGGACTGTATGAACTCACCATGTTGACAGACGCAGTGGAACGAATCAAGCTGCGGTTCTGTGCAGGTCGCGTCAAAATAACACGGTTCGGAAGCACACTCCATGATATCGACCTCACAGTGCAGTCCTGGGATAGAATGAAACCATGACAATGAAAATTACCATTCAACTTCTCTTCCAAAACTTGTAAAATATTCCATACTAATATAAAGCTATAGGTGTTCGAGTGGGAGGCAAGGTTTAACACAAGATTTCTGTGTCTTCCCCTTCGGAAATGTAGCCAATATTCGCAAGGCGTTTACACTCATAACGTTCAGTAAGAGGCTACTGTTATTTAGCCGCATAAAAAATATAAAATTGAGTAATCATTTCAAATATAATCCCTATGACTACTACTGCTCATTTAAATCTTGCTTGATCAAATTTGATTTGATTTCGAGTAATTTATGAGAATCCTACCATCATATCCTCTTGTACAGTTACATTGGTATCCATTTACTTCTTCCATACATATCCCACTTTGACAGGGATTCGATGCGCATTCCATAATCTCCGTTTCGCAGCGATCTCCTGAACAAAAGTAAAATAAATAAATAAGTAAGCAGAGACCTAGAAAATATATATACAAGTCACCTTGGGTGTGCTTTTTTTAGTTAGGACTAAGTACACTTGCTCCAGGAAACAGTGAACTTGGGACCACACGCTAACAATTTTTAACAGGACTCTTGAGATTAAACAATAGTGTTTATCAATTTTCAGCAAATTAGCAACTGACAAAATAATATTACAATGTACTACTGTAGAACTGTCTAACAAGTGCTTTCATAAGTTACTGTTGTGAAGTGAATCATTAAACTATGCCAACTTCACAACAGGAGTACAAATTCAAAATTTTTTACAGCATATTTACTATTTCCTATCCTCTTGGTAAGGATGACATGCTGCATGCTGTTTTTTAATGATATAGAGCATTCCACAGGTGTTTTTTAGTTTCTTGAGACCAAATAATTTACATACCTTCATATCCAGGAGGACAATCACAGATAAAAGCATCTACCAGATCAGAGCAGACTCCACCATTCTCACATGGGGATGATGAGCATTCATCGATGTCTTCTTCACACATTATGCCTGTATATGGAGATCATTTGGCAGAGGAACTTATTACTTAAACATTACTTATGTAATTAAACACTGAAATTGCACAGAAATAATGGCTGCTTTAAATTATGTTAATTTCTGTTTGTTCTTTCTCATATTTCTCAACACTGCAAAATTCATTCCTGTTTTTTAACATTTTGAATTAAAAGAATTTGCATTTTCGTAATTAAACAAAACTTTTGTTAATACGAACAAAATCAGAAAGTACAAGGATAAAATTTACACACCTTATAAGGTCAATATCGAGTCATTGCCGTAGAAACAAAAGGAATAGGAAAATATGCTGTCTGGCTTGGCTTCACCTCCAAAACCCACTCAAATACCAGAATGTGGAACCCAAGGGAGCCCACATGATCTAGCTAGCTTCAGCTCCCGCTTCTGTTCCCCCACCCCCACCCCCAACCCACTCCTTCCCTGCCATTTCCATCAGCCTTTACTACTGAATATTCATCACATCCTACTTACCGACATATCCAGGTTCACAGTCGCAGCGGAAGTGATCCACTAAGTCCAAACACAGAGCGGAGTTCAAGCAAGGGTTTGACTGGCATTCGTTGAAGTCCACTTCACAGTCGATGCCTTCAAATCCAGGCTCACAGAGGCAGCTATAGCTGTTCAGCTCATCTACACAAGAGGCATTATTCTGACAAGGACCGCTGAGGCATTCATCGATTTCAGAAGAACAGGTGACGCCTGAAAACGAAAAGCGAGGGGGTGAGGGCGGGGAGGAAAGAAAAAACAGTAGAAAAACAAACTGACGTCTAATATTATAACCTTTGTACTGTTCGTAACTTAGAAACATCTGTCCCGAGTGCAAAATGTTAATTTTAAGATGTCACCTATCATTAACAGTAGAATCCTAAGACGTTTAATCCATATGAAATACTACAAGAACTATCTTTGAATCATGACTTTTTTTTTATTGAGACTTTCCATACTAATTTTAATGGTAAGCAGAAAAATAATTCATCTACAGACTGCACAGCTGGAGTGAAGTAGTCGTGTGCAGATAGGTAAGGAATAGCAATTCATCCAACCAAAAACACAAAAAAACCAGAATGAAAACATTTCATGGTTCCTTGCTGCTGTTCATTAGTTCCATTCATAGGGAAATTTCTAACAAAGCCCTAATACAACAACAGCAATTTATGCACACAAACTTTTGTTGCCAAAGTAATGCTAAGCCCTGATATCAATTGCAACACACATCAGTGTGTGAAGACTATCTACCATTATCATCATACCAAGTTTGA
>KN888380.1:1064-23118 GCA_000934455.1 Apostichopus parvimensis | reverse complement strand
TTTGTCTTTGGTTCACAGTGTAAATAAAACTATAGAGTATTACTCATAATTAATTGTAACTAGATTCAAATTAATCAACCATAAAACCAGAAGTGAACCCAACTGTCATGTTTAGCTAAATGTTTGTATTAAACAAATCCCCATCCACTTCCCCCCCCCCCCCCCCCCCACCCAGGCATCTTCCACAAAGTTTGTGAGATATCATAGTTATAAGGTCATGCCATGGCACTAACACGATGCCAATTTGTGATGTCATACTGTCAAAAGGGATATTAAAACTTATCGCTTTCTCTTTATTTTCAGTTGCAGTGTTGGTTCAAGGTGAACACGAAGCAGCGATCACATACTGAAAATTATGCCAGCAGGAGGCCATTTTCATAACTTCAATATGCTAGATTCAGCCGTTTGCACAATCTGTCACTACCTCAGGAAGTAAACAATGTAACACATAAAATACAACCATTCAATGTTCAAGCGGATGTGCTTTGATGATGTCATATTTAGACTTGCCGAAGTCTTCGGTATTGTGTGTGCAGGCGACACATCAAGTACTGCAATATTGATGGAAGAAATAGAAAGAAGATTTTTTTTCACCAAGAGAAGATTTTCACCAAGAGAAGATTTTTTCACAAAATGGAAGAAGATTTTTTCTTAGCTGTTATTTCTATGTTAACGATTGTGATTTCGTTTGCTTCTCCTTTCATTAAACAGTCCATCAACTGTTCCTTTCCACCAACTAAATATTCATACATGTAGCTCATACATAACTTCCAAACCTGTGGGATGCTCTATAACTACACAAATACAATAACACACTTTGACACGGGCTGCTTATCTAGGACTTAAAACAATTCCTGCTTATCTTGAGTCAATAAGTCAATCAACACAGAGAATTTATAGAATCAAACATTTTTACAAAAGTCTGTAAGACACAATAACAGATCTACATGTTAGGTGTCGCTTGTCAACAAACCTGGGTCAAATTAAATGACCTCCAAATGTAATCCTTCCACAAATAGATTAGCTATTTTTTCTTTCTGTTGTTGGTGAGTATAAGGAAGTTAAAGGAGGCACAAAACTCCAACCATCATTAGTTATCTACGTGATAGAGATAACCGTCATAAACAACTTCCACGAACAGGTAATAAGGAAAATCTTATTCCATATCACAGATTTAATGATCCTCCCCCACACAATACAGACTTCATCAACTCTACATATGACATATTTAAAGTAATTGAGCCATATGTGCTTCAGTTTTTGTTTTTTTACACTTTTCTTTATTAATTACAATTTTTTTTTTATATCTGTATAAATGGAGGTGGCTTCTGCAAATGCTGAATCGAAAAATACCGAAGCTCTTGAAAAGACCTTTATGAAGGCAGGGTTTTCAGAGTCAACCTTGTCAACATTCTATTTGGAGCACATATTAAAATGGGATGGTTTGATTCTCCTCTCTCTATGCCCACCCCCACCCCCTTTTTCACCCAATCCCAGACATAGGACGCCAGATGAGCCACAGCATGACTTCTTAACGCTTGGGTGAACACTGAGCTAAAATTTATGCAACCGATAAGAATGTTGAGTAGCACTTTATGTGATCATGTATCAATATACCCAGTTAAGGCAAAAAATATACCGCATCTTGGATATATATCAAGCTTCAGTTAAATATAGCTTTCAAACTTGTTATAACAAGTTTGAAATATTGCTTTTTATTTCAGCAAATGAAAATGTGAATAACAAATTCAAAATTTTTCTATTTTAAAATAGCCTTCAAAACAGAAGGAACAGAACTGATTTGTTTACCAATTGCTAAGATACCAAGAAAACATAAGAGTGAGTTTGTTTAAGACACCATCTGTACACTGTAGGGGGTAGGAATTATGACACAGGTTAGTGTGAAATATTACTGTTATGCCTGGATTGCAAACTGACAACCCCGATAACAGGTAAAAACCACAGAAACCACCGAGAAAAACATCGGGAGTGGTCATTTCCAAGTTCAGAATCTTACACTAAACTATATGTATTGTTTGTTTAATGATTTAGCAACATTTTACTATTAAGGCCTAGCTGATGATCTTTGCATGGTGAACCATGTTAGGCTGGATCATTTGTTTATTAATAATTAACACTTTTTTAATTTATTTATTTTTCTAATATGACTATGCACTGTTTGTTCTATAACATGAGATTATACCAGGAACTAGCTTGCAATTGAGTTAGCATATTTGCTCATTCTATAATAATGAATAATGTTTGCTTCACTATGCATGACTATGAATAACAATGCAATGTTTGTAATTAAGAATCACACCAATGTACCATGATACTGTGATCTAGCTTATTATCTCTCAGAAGCATGTCAGCTTATAATTATCTAATAATAATAATTAACCCTACATGATAATACTGTTCATCAATCACTTTAATATCTTCCTAGACTTTACAGTATACATCATTTACCCTGCATCAGCTAATCTTGGGGTCACAGAGAAACGACCTACATCTGAATGTCCACTCCCCATGTATACAAATCTAACTTACTACAGATGACGCTAATTTCCTCGACCTGTTTCAGTTAATTTCTGCACAGGCTATGTGATCCATATATAACTGTCAATCATCATTAACAGAGTTTATCTTTGCAATGTAATATATCCTGGTACGTATTTTGATGGATCAATGCCTAAACAGCCTAATGTTAAACACAACATTTTAAAGTTGATGTACCTCGGGTTAGCCTAATTGAGGATTAAAACAAAAATTTGCTCACAATGTATGCTTTTAGCTTCCTCCATACACATTTTAATAATTTCCCGAACAGCTTGATAACATTTTCTTGATAACAATTTTGAAAATCTTCGGGTTCAGAAGGTTTTCATGTTGGGGAAGGCGTAAAACCTCAGAGGTTTCAATCAAATTTAAAGGTCAGTAGCATTTGTCCTCAAATATGCTGGGGATTCATATAGTGGTCACCCATGCAAAACCTTCAACACCCATTTTTTGCATCACTTTGTTAGTATTCTTCCTCACTACAACATTTCATTGTCTAATTTCGTCACCTTAAAATGTCTAGAATAATAACAATATTCATAATTAAAATAATAATCAGCAGTTATCTTTACGACGCTTAAGCGACCAAAAATGTGGGAGAAACCCGCAAGGGCTTATGGATTACAACTTACACATGGGGTGGCTTCCAATTCAACATTTAACTCAAATTTGGAATATTTTCAATTTAGAAAGTCGTTTCAGATGGGAAAACTGTAGATTGCTCTTGGATGAAATACCCACCTTACTATGACCCGGCCAGGAATCAAACCCGGAACCTCCCGATTGCTAAGCTTCATTGCGTCAAATGCCACTGCCTTTATCCACTCGGCCATAGCACCGGTCATCATACTGAGCTTGAAAGGTCAGAATCTCCAGCCAGATACTTTCAGAAATTTTAGCATGCAATAATATGGGGACAACCTTGATCATTTTTTTTTTCTATCATCAAATGTAGCACACTCCTCTGAGATTGATTGTGTAGTCCCTTAAAGCTCTACTTTGCAATGGAGAGGAATTTTATTGTCGTCGCTGTGACCAAATCATACAATCTACACACACTCCTCAGTCTAACTAAGCTCTGTAAGATAGTATACCCACCCATTCAGCTACTACTAGCAAAAATATAAATAAATATTTTAACTACGTTCAGAAAACAATTCCATTAATGTAATTAAATGTGTTTGTTTGCAAATCTACCCTAACAGCAGCGTATCTTCCTGATTTCTTCTGGTGTAATTTAAATTCACCAGCTGACCCAGTTTTCATACAGTACATTTCTTACCTTTGTTATATTCTTCTGTACACAGGCAGGTATAGTCCCCGACTCCATCCTGACATGTAGCACCGTTCAGGCAAGGGTCTGGATCACAATCGTCTATGTTCAGACAGCTTAGAGGTGATGTCGTCTCCAACGCAAACCCATCCGCGCAGGTACATTGGAAATTGCACGACTGTGAGGGCGCTGCACACAGAGGTTCACAGACTTGGGTTGGCTGACACCCACTATGGGAGACATTTCTGTTGAGGTATCACAAAAACAAACGGTACAAAATTTCAGGCGAGTTCTTCTCAGAATATAATGCATCATGTAACACATGAAACAGACAAGATATATGTTACAAAAAGCTATACATCTATGGGGCACCACCCAACAGTGGGTCGCAAAATTTCGGAGACATTTTGCCAGACGTTAAAGTGTATCTATAAAGTTTTCAAGCATTCGGACAGAGATCGATATAATTTATTATTTTTTTAAACATAATCCATAGTCCAAGTCCACAGTCATAGTTAACTTTGATTGCATTCTGAGCGTTGGAAACTGGGAGGGGAGGGGGGTGGGGGAGGAGTCTGGTGGATTGTGGCTCATTCCTCATGGAAGATTCTGGGCCCTGGACCTGAAAGTTGCGAACCGTTGATACTGAGAATAAGAAAACTAGAAACCAAGCCAGACCGAATTTGGATCAATTTTTTAATGATACTGAATAACAAAGTCTGGAAGGACCACATGCATAAGTTTAAGAAAACTCAATAGTTATTTCTCATAACCTTTCTGATTCTGCCAGAAATTTGGTGAATAGAGAGTACAATAGTTGTGTGTAGACAGGTAGAACAAGGAAGCCCCACCCATAGAATAGCAAATCTGCTTTCAAGACTAATTGATGATGAAGAGTTTTATTTGTTTCCCTTCCCTTACGGAGAAATGAATTCTGTGATACAAAGCAATATTTAATATTTAATATATAAATAAATTAACGATGTCACAATTTTGACCATCGAATTGCCCTTTTGTTTTTTATATGCAATATTCAACTTGAAATTTGTATTCCGTAACACACCGTAGGTGGCAACCCTCTTAAGCGATAGAAAAAGGAATAATTTTGTTACAGTATTCTAAATGTAGCTACTGAACGCTCATATTTAAAAGTATGATGCATGGCTAGCCTAATTAAATGATCAATGGACTTCAGGGAATCACACCTACAAACACACACAAGAATTGACAATACTTATCAAACAATATCCAATGTTGAACATCCATTCTGTCTTTCACGAACAGAAATTTTGCACAACAAAAAGTTGAAAACATGAAACTGTTGGTGTAGAGAAGTAGCAGAATGTAATGTTTTTAATTTTTCTCATCAGTCTTTCCCCTCATCTTACCTCCAAATTTGTTGTATCTATTTTTGCTTTACTCATTGGTTACATCGTCTAACTTTAATTGTCTGTCCATTTGTGTCTCTTAATGTGTTATCAGTTTGTTTTTGTTTCAGTTAACCACTGAAGAAGATCATGCTAGGATGATACCGTCAGTACCTCTAACTTTTACATATCTACCTACATAGGCTTTTTGCAGTAGATGAACAATTTGATAACACTTTTTTTTTTCTCTTTGGTTTAAATTTTTGACAGGTTGACAGGCCACTAACAAATTTAGGAAGTCGGCTGTTGTCTGTAACATTATCACAAAAGCAAAGATTAGTCCTGTTTGTAATGTTAAACATCATTGTACATCATTGAAAATCAGGGATCGAGCTCTGATTTCTATTCTAAACATAAACGGTAGACAGACAAAGCTTGTCTTTGCCGAGACCGGTTCATCCTACCTTTCATCCTTGATCTGATTGTCAAAGTTAATGGCCTGAGGAGGTTCCGGCGAGATGCTGTAACTGATAAACCGGAGATCTTCGTAGCAACCTCTGAGGGACCGACGAGAGGCGGTTGGGATGGAGGATGAAAGCCGCTCGGGGTCGTCGATACCGCCTATAAATAGCTCGAGGGCGTTCAGTGAGAGGGCAGCTCCGGCTGGAAGAGGAGAACAAAATAGTGACGTAGAAATGCATTTTTTTTAACCTGGGATGCACACACCCCTTTGGGTGAGGACTCCAAAAGCCTATAGGAATAAACAAGTAATGTTAATGGTATAGGGGGTGCAAAAGTCATTTTGATCAATTCATAAGTGGTGTGAGTAGTGGGGAAAGGTTAAGACACACTGATGGAGAATAAGTACCAAATTACCACAACATAGTTACATAACGTTCACTGGATTGGGCAGAAAATATGACATGTAAATGATGTAAAATGAATATGTAACGGCAGATAATCAGAATGAACTATTACACATGGCATATATCTAACAACACAGTTGGTTTTGCATTTCAGTCACAACACCCCCACCCCCCTGACAACAACACCCCCTCCCACATGGCACAATGTTATTTTGTAGCATCAGTGTACCAACAGAAATTAATAACAAACAGGTCTGCTGAATTTGAATGCAGACATCAAATGCTTAGCCTAACACTGGGCCTTATATTATCAGGTCTATCCAGGCCTATCCTCATTTACATACAAGAATTGGGGCAGAAGGTACCATTCTCATTTGACCCCCCCCCCCAAAATAAATAGCACTTTTATTCCTAGTGTGAATCAGAGCTGGATGTTTTGATTAGAAATTAACTAATGAGATGCAACTATCTGCTTTGAATACATGATAATTGTCAATCTCTATTTTGCATATTCAAGCTTCATTATGAATGTGAATATAGCTCTTTGTGTAACTTTTATTCATGTCAGCTCAAAAGGTTTACTTCTACTGAACAAGACGATCCTTCTTCAAGAAATTACCCAAGTAATAATTCACTTGATTATCCTTCCCATATTTATACTTACGATAGACAACTCTGGCAAGTTCAAGGCCGGTTTCATCTTGTAATATCGCTGTACGGCCTTCACGGCTTACTCTGACATACTGCCAGTTACCGTCACTAAAGTCTGACGAGGTCGTCGAGGCAAAGACTCCAGCCCCACTGTCCTGGAATCGGCAAGATAATGTAAACACTTGATTATTGATGGCAATTCCCAGACTCTATTAAACTTTCATAAATTAGTATGTAAACAACTTAAGAAATTTTAATACATCTTTTACAGAGAACACATAACATTTGTGAGCAATTTATGAGCAAACGAGCATTTATTATGTTCACCTCTTCCAAAGGCTTTACGATAGTTTACATCAACAGCCAAACCATGCAAAACACAGAATTATAGTAGAACACTGTGAAAATAATTTACACCCTCCAGACCCTGCCGTATAACCGTATTGGTTTGGTCATTACCTACACTTTGTTTTCTCTTCTGGCTTGCTATGTAATGTTGGGTTCCATGTACCGCATTCAACACAGACATTAAAGTAGATACTCTGGTCGGATATGATGCTAGCCTATTATTGAATCAGTGGCTAGTTACTAAATCTCATATTGAAGTTTAGGATTATATGAACTTTTACTTTAGAATGCAATTACTTGATATGGGTACTGTGTAATGTACCTGCTATCACAACTGTTGCCATTCCTTGCTATAAGGATTTACTGGTTACGGTGTGACTATCTTTGGTAGAGATAGTTTACCTCCGTGGTCTGATGACTGCTTACATTTTACATATAACCTTCAAAGATTTAAAGAGATACACCAAGCAGACCTTAATATTTGTATCTTTCTAAATAGTGACACAGCTCAGTTAGGACAGCCTGTACATACTCACTTTAAAAAAATACACTGCGTTACATTAGCTTTCAAACATCAAAGAATTGCACAGGATACACACAGGTATTGCCAAACCCTTTTTTCATTTTTTTTCTTTTTATTTAGTGGCCCCATACTGGACCTCGGCAAGCACGCAGGATCTGTTGGCATGTCAGACTCATACTCCTGATTGACACCAATCCAAATGTACTTCAACTGTTACAATAATTGGAATCAAACAATTAAAATAGTGTTTTTTACCCTTGTGTTCAGGCCGAGCACCAAGCTACCTTCGTTCATGTACAGCAGGAGATAAGCAGGATCACCCAGGTAGAAGACTAGCCCGCTGGATGCCCTGAAAAATGGAGGAAATTACACCCACATCAGAAGAGAGTGACAAATAACGATATGAACAAAAATCAACTGTCCTAACTCGATGTCTTAACCAAGTTTGAAGCTACATGGTTTATGTTTATTCATATCTCATTGTATAGGTCCAACAATGCGATTGGGACAACTTTCAAAGTTTTGAGATAACTTTATGGTTTGCCCTTCCCCCCGCCCCCACCCCCTTCTGGCCAAATCAAAGTCATATGACTCACTGCCCATCAATGTTTGTTTCCTTCCAGATTGAACATACATCTACCGCCTACTTCAAGTGTGACATGATACTTACTGTAGATTAGAAATTGTCCTTACAGTTTGATAATCTCAAAGTGCTTTTACCTGTTCCATATATACCAAATACAGTTAGTCTACCCTCACAAACAAAAGAAAGAGATACTATTACTGGGACCACAGCTTCAACATACCTTACAGTATTAAATTTCACAAAAGATCGTTGGTTCCAATCCCATTCTAGTCATAGACTATTCTTTTCCAGTATTAAATTTCATTACAAATATTACATTATAAAACATGCCTTTCTTTTTTCTCTTTCCTTTTGTGAAAACAAAATATTCTGTCAACAATTCAATTAATTTCAAAGCATTTAGTAAATTCTTTGCCACGATATATACATCTTCTATGACTTCACCAACCAAACGTTAGGATGAAAAGAGTACCTTGGCAATCACAATTGTAGAAGAGACGTTCCCTGCAATAATAACAGTCGCAGGGAAGAATTGATCCAACAATCTGAAATGTGTTTTGTCATTTCAACACTTTAACAGAGACTTGAAATGAAACGTGTGCCAGGGATGTCAGGATGACAAATCTCAGTTTATTCTATGCAATAAATTATAGAGGCAACTGTAACCAATCATGTATGGTAACTGGAGGGGAGGGGCAGGGGGGGAAGGAGGAGTGGGGAGGTGGAGGCTGTGTCAGTTTATCAGGCTTTAGACATGGTTGAGTTAGAGTGCTTTTACAGAGGAGGCAGGTAAGCAAGAACTGCAGCCAAATGCCTTGTAACCGATTGATATATATAGCACGACATCAACCGTGACATCGGGATATTGCACGAGGCCGAACAGGCAAGGAAGGATCGATAGCACAAAATACTGCTTTTAAATGATAGGTTATAAATAACTGACTGATTCTGGTCAGACGAGTAATGAATACATTGACCCATATTGTCATCGGTTTCAGTTTTGTTTTCTTGTAAAGCTGTTCAGATAATTGTGATACAAGAAAAAAGTAGAGAAGGAAGTAACTTTTCTACTGATTAAAAACTTCTACTAAACCGAACCAAGAAATGAGCTTGTCTTTATTACCTTGACTGATCACACTATTTAAAGAAACAGCTTTGAATGATTGAAACAAGTTGAGAACTCAAAGGCAACATAATCTATTAGCCTTTTGTGATGCTGATGTTTGTCAGACTTAACATCCCCCTCAATGAGTATTAATTTATGTAAAGTTACTCATGACAATATGAAGTGGATTTCATAATACCTGGTCCTGAACTTGATACTTATGATGGACCTAGTACCGGGAATGAAGGTATGGTCCACACTGAAAAAGGCATCGCTTGATTGGACGGTGATGACCGTGGGCGGGGAACAGAAATCGGACGGACACCCATCTCTGACGTCACCTCCCAGCTCGGAGGCACTGCCGACGTCCAGGGTCGTGACCCCTGTGCGAATGTAATCAATGCACGTTACCAGGTAACCGTTCAGTCTATCGGTGGCAAGCTGTGGAAATATAAATGTAACAAAAAATGTTCTACATTGTGCTTCTTTTTATGTATCATTTTATAGTTCTTAAATTGGTTTCAATGTGAGTTTTATGTAACTCAACATTTTGAACAAATCAGTATACACTGACAATGGAAAAAAAATATTCAGTGGATGAGTTTGGGAGGAGAGAGGTAAGCGAGGGCGCTATCATATCGGTCCTTTCTAGTTCTGCAAAACTTGACAAGCAGCTGCAGTCTCTGAAATCACTGAGAATTCCTTTCAGGAATCTCTGACGGACACTTCTGGGCAAAGTACCTGCACATTCCCCAATTCACACATAGTGTGACATATTAGAATTAAAACTATCATTTTTACCCCTCATAACTAGCCCATTGTGGCAATGAATTGTTGCCCACAGTTGGCATGGCAACTTCGCAACGGTCATCAACCAATCAGAATGCTTTCTTGAGGTATTTCAATCACTTCCGCTAAACTGAGTTTATGCTTTGAGAGTAATTTGAAAGAAAAATTGTACACAAGTGTCTGAAATGGAATATACTGGACTTATACCAGCGATTTCTCCAACAATTTGTGAAGACTGAATCTTTTTTTTAAACATGTTTTCACAACTAGCACATAGATTGAGATATATGTTATAGCGCTACACAAAATCTTTTGAGTCTGTAAATGGGATAGATCACGCATATTAGGAACCAGAGCCGTATCTACGGCACTGTTAGGACCGATATGATAGCGCCCTCTGCAGAAATGCTAAAGATCCCCATCAGTGAGTCAGCTCCTCTGTGCAGAGCTAACTATATACGTTAACCGATTGTTTCATAAATTCTAGATAATAAATCCACCAAAACATGTTCTTTTAACTTGATATGAACAACTGTGGAGGATATTGAACACCATTAGTGCTTGACAGATTTGAAATGCATTTGTACAAATATGTATATTTGAGGCCATAGAGGCATTAAGTTTTGCTAAAATTTTGCATTGCATCTGAAATACTGACCATATGGTATGTGTGGTAGTCTTGGAAGCCCAGCCACTTTATTTGATGAGTTTGAGATGTTTAGGTTATAGTGTCTTTTTATGGGCCAAACGTATCAATATTCATATTTTGATTAAAATCACATTTGAAAGATGAGAATGAAGCAGGTCTGCTACACTATACTGTTCAAAACAAAAAATCAGGCACACAATTTGTTCCCATGGTGACCAAACATACCCTCAAATCATAAACATCCTGATATCCACCGATAAATAAATCTCCATTTAGTTTGGTAAGGTCCAAAGCGCCCGACGACTGTGGTGTCAGGTACTCCACGGGTACGGCTTGGTCGTCTAATGTTGCAAATGTGGTCCCTTTGATGGTACTTCCTAGGTTAAATAAAACCACTTTATGTGTGGTGTTGGTGGTGAGTGTCTGGTTGCCTACAAAAACCTGCAAGGGAATACAAAAAAAAATAGTGAAAAACAAAACAGTTTAGATGAAAATGATACTCAATCTAATTCCCAGGGACCAGGATTTCACGGTTTCCACATCTGTAAGAACCACAAACACCTTTCTAAAGATCGTAACATATTTTCTTCATATACTGATATCTTTTAAGATTGTTGAAATTGGGGGAAACTCATTTGGAATATGATCAATATAGGAATTGCCATACACATTAAGTTCTTACAATAGTAATATTGTACGTGAAAGTTTAACATAGTGTGTTAACTGATAAATTATGGATCACGCCACATATTACGAATGGATTAACACTGTGTCAAAGAATGACATATCATGTTCAATTCTCAGCATTTGGTTTTCAATTCTCATGGTGCCCATGTTTCTGACTCAAGTGAAACCATGCATACCAGCTTAGTTCCAGCACACAGTGTAGTACGGAACCTCACTTTTCTTATATTTGGAAGATCTTCAAAATCTGTCGTTACTTGGGAAGAGTGAGAAATTAAATCTATTCTGTGAAAATGTAGGCCTACTTCAAAAAGCCAAGTTTAGTTTCAGTCATGGCGATTGCTTTCAAGATGCATCAGTCAACTTAACACAGAACTGTTTTTTGAAGTTCTGCACTTTCCCTCCTATTCAACATCAAATCCCTCCCCCTCCACCCGGCTCTCCCCCTCCACCCAGCTCTCCCCCCTCTACCTGGCTCCCCCTCCACCAGGCTCCCACCTGCTCCTTGTATATGCTAGACAACTCCCCTAGTCACCTGTACTAAACCTTAACTCCAACCACTGCATCATTTTTGTTTAATTTCTTCACTAAGTCCTTTATAAATACACAAATCTAAATTTACCATCCTGTATGCAAGTGAACACAATTTGGACTGCCAACATACATATGCAGACACCATAACATTACAAACGGTGAGCCCGTTCAGAAGGCTATTACTTTGATTTGAGGCTATAGAGATATGAACACTTTCTTTCTATCAATATTGTATGCCTGAATACTTCTGGCCCTCCCTCCAAAGGCTGATGTTTCTCTACCGCACACTTTTCTCTCCCAAAAACAAACTCTCCCACAACCGAGGCTTACCCTGCAACTTCTTCCCTCCACAGAGGACTATATAAATCACAGGTAAACAAACCTGATGCTTTGAACTTGTAGGTCAAGGACATTTAAACAAAGACTCTAGAAGTGTTTTTGGAAAACTTCATAAATTATTGTGGGAGAAAAAAATAAAAGACTTGACCTTTGTGACCCCAGTAACTAGTCATCATTGGGAGATTAAACCATTTTCAGTAGAGGGGGAGAGGGACCTCCTAACCACATGTAAATAAACTGCTAAGACTTGTTTACCTTGGCAACATTTCATGACTCAATTCTAACATCTTATGATGGCTTGGTTTCATTTTGTCTTTATTGCTTTAGGTTTAACATATTTATTCTCCCATTTAGGAGAACTTGCAGAAGGCAAGATCATTATGTTGTAATAAAAAGAGGGAATAACTTGCACTGCTTGACAAAGTGATTCCCTACAAAATTTAAAGCAAACATAGAAAGCTCTCCCTCCCAGAGCTAAAACAACAGAGATTACTTTTGTTTGTCTGTTGATTCTAATGTCAGGATGTAACAAGGTTAGGTCAATCTTTAGATGCAAACATTTGAGAGGATATATGGGCCTTTACACAGTAAACCAACACGAAAATCAACACATGCAGTTTTCAGTATTGAAATTGGTATTTTCTTTGTTCTGTTAGGATGAGTGTTAGTTATTTGAAGCAGAGAGATAGCATAGAAAGTTTCAACATCCTACTTGAATTTTGAAATTTTGGTCCATTGGAATCCTATGGGAAATATAACGGGCGAACATTGACATACACCAGAAATATATAACGGTTGTAACACATTGACATACATCACATGGCAGGCAATTTTTCATAAAGTTTAAAACATATATAGTCTTGGACATTTTCCTATGATGGCATATAGTCATACCTGCCACACAACCAAACGAGAGCAATAGGTGATGCATATCAGGCTTAGTAGCGCATGAAATAGGTAACGGTCGAACAGTATGTCAATGTGTTACAACCGTTATAAATGTACCACAAAAAATTGCGTAACTAAAAAAGTATACAGTGCATGTAGTTCCTTTTGTGTATACAGATTCCTACCATGAAATAGTTTATAAAAACCATGGAAACTTTATTTGATGATGCACATGGGGGTATAGTGGTACGTTTGAAAAAGATTGACATACACATGAGTTACATTTTTGTATGTCAAACTTCTTAAAATTTGCCACCTGTGCCCCATGTGCACCAAAAAATGATGTTTTCAGTGTTTATATAAACCACTACTGGCTAAGATTCTGAGTGCAGTAACATGGATCATATACATTTCAAATCTTTTGAGTTATGCCATTTTTTAACGTAAATTTATAACGGTTGTAACATTTTTTACATGTTCGCCCGTTATCTATTTCATGCTGTACTGAGCGTGATATATACATCATATATTACTCTAATTTGGTTGTGAGTTAGACATGACTGTATGCCATCATAGGAAAAGGTCAAAGACTAAGTATGTTTCAAACTTTATGAAAAATTGCCATCTATGTGATGTATGTCAATGTTTTGCAACCGTTGTATTTTCTTGCGTATGTCAATGTTCAACCGTTATTTTCCTATAGGATTCTAATGGGCCATTTTTTCAAAATTCAAGTAGGAAGTTGAAACTTTTTACTCTAGCTCTTTGCTTCAAATGAGTAATATTGAACATTACAGAACATTGGAAATATCAATTTTAGGGGTGGAAAACCTCTATGTTATCATTTCGTGTTGGTTTACTGTGTATTTGCCCATATATATATAAATATATATGTGTGTGTGTGTGAAATTCATGACTGGAGAAAAGGTAGGTAAAAGTTCACACACTGCAAATCTTGAAAAGCCCAAGGCCATCAAGCATGGCACAGTTAACAGACTGAGGGTTTCAATATGACCACAAATTTCCATACAAAACAGGACGACACTAGGAGCTTTCCACATTGATTCATTTTTTGCTGTGTTTCTAATTAACGATGCTATTTTAAATAATAAATGCAAATATCAACGTCGTTCATATTCGCTATTTGGACAAACTTTGTGGGTTGAGGTACTGTAGCATACTGTACATGTAGTCAAGTGCCTTTGGTGTAGGATCTACTTTAATCTTTACTCAGTTTTATCAACCACTTAATTTTCTCCCTTTTCTTCACGGGTTTTCTTGCTCCATATCTCAAACTGTCTCATTCTTTTTTACAGTTGATGGAAACTTACTTTAGTAGATACAGTTACTAACAAGACCTGTCTGTAATATAATGAGTCAATCCTCTAGTTTTTTTTAGTAAACAAGAGCTGGAACATCTCCATGACTGTGTGTAGTCTGCCTTTCATTAAATTCTCTAAGGGGTAGAAGGATAGGTCACACAGCAGGGATACCCTCACCTACATAACATCAATCATTAGTTTAACAGTACATATGGGATTGTTTTCTATAGAAACAAGACTTTTGAGTGTATGCAGCATTTCAATCTCATAAAAACATCTCAAATTTTTTTTTTTTATATACTAAGTAGACTGCACAGTCTATATACAGGAAGCTACAGAGACCGAAGAAATTCAAACACACTCTTTAATTTCCTACAACCATGGGGCTTTTAGCTTGCT
Organism: Apostichopus parvimensis; assembly: GCA_000934455.1. Lineage (NCBI taxonomy): Eukaryota > Metazoa > Echinodermata > Holothuroidea > Aspidochirotida > Stichopodidae > Apostichopus > Apostichopus parvimensis. The sequence continues at coordinate 8,236 of KN888380.1, read as the reverse complement.
TCAATAAATGGAGGATACAGTGTGGGGGGGTGGGATGAATGGGATGGTAAGTGGGGATAGATGGGAGGGTGGGTGATGGTGTCACTGATGATGGGGCAAATGGGATGGTGAGAAGAGATGAGGGGTGTAGAGAAATCCACTTTTAGGAAGAAACCAAGAGAATGATGAGACCGTCAGTCGGTTTGTCCGTATGTAAATAACTCAGTGTGTGTGTTTACACATACATCCTGCCAAACTGCATACGTATGAGACGTTATAAACAATATCTGAGACAAAATCTCTGAGACTCTCACCTCAATCAAAGCCCCAGCAGTCACCCGCCACTCAATGTATATTCTCCCTGAGTTCACGCCCAGCGCAAAAAAAAGGCCCTGCTCTTCTGGACTGCTGTCGCCCGATTGGTAGATGAGCATCCCGTGGTCCGAGCAGAAACGAAACTGGAATTCTAAGACGTTTTCGGCTCCCCGCAATAAATTGCTTCCACTGTTGGCAGGTGGTGGAAATTTGATGTAGGAATTGATGTCCACAAACTTATTCAACGATTGGCATTCGACCGGTGTGAGAAAGGCTGAAAGAAAGGAAAACAGGGAATTGTAATCATGCAGCTTGACATGGATAGCAGATCAAATTAAAGCACTTTTGGTCACCAACAGATTGTGAATTTTACAGTGACTAGCATCTTCTGGATACACAGTGGGGGTATTGGTGACCTGGTATGACCTTTGATCCCAACCAAGAACAATTACAACCCAGAACTCAATATGGTGCATCTACATACGAAGTTTGAAGTCCAACCAACTTAAGAATATCGATTTATCGTGTTTACAAGCCGAAGCGTCACGCACACACGCAGCTGTGTTTTACATTCAGACCGAAGACCCCATTGTTTTTTCCATTGTTTAAGTCCACGTACCCTAACCTTAACAATACCCCTTAACAATAGAATTCTTGCGAGGACGTGGTAATTCTTTAAAAACCACATCCGTGGACCTGCAATTCTTTGTTCAAGATCTCAGTCAGAATACAAAACAAGAGCGTTTCTAGGACTGCAACAAACTTTACTTTCTAATAGACGCCTAGAGTTCCCATCTATTAAGTATATGCATAGTAGTCCTTTTCATAATAAAGGACATAGCTTCTACGACTATACAACTAAAGTCTTTGTGTAAGGAACTATAGTTCCTAGGACTAAAGCAACTCTCTAGGCCTTTAGTGAAAGGTTATAGCTGCTATGACTACAGAAAGTGCAGTCCTTTGTTTTTTGTCAGTGTGCAACTATGACATCACACCCGTTTGCTCTAGTTCACTTTTGGTAGAATATCATATAACTTCAACTGTTAATATCTCAAAAACGGTACATAGGATCTGAATTCAAATTTCACCAGAATGCTTCTAGTGTTCCTCTGTAACGTATCAGAACGATATTTTGACCTGGACTATTCTTTTAAGCTAAGACTAAAAACTTGAAATTCCACTTACCAAGTATAAATGAAAGACTATATATCCAAACAGGGCAATTTCCTAAAAAGTTTATGATTGGTCTTACGACGGCCTTTGACCTCTGGTTACCAGCACCAGGGGTCATCAACCCATTGTCTCTCTTTCCTCTCATCATAATGTTCTTGTTTTTCTCCAATGTTCATTTGGATGTGACAGGGTTCTCTGAGGACTTCCACAGCGGTCCGCTTCTTTCATCGTCCTACAAGAAACGGTACCTTCACATTTAATCATCCCCTTTCAAACATGCACGCTAACAGATCTCCATGCAGTGTGGTCCTACATTACCGTAGCACAAAATATATCCTCACAGTGGTAAAATTAATTCACACGATTGATTCTGTGGATTAAAAGAAAAAGGGAAAGATAAATAATAGCGGTGAGAAATGGTTGCAATGCTTACATTACTTTTATTACGGACCATAACAGATTTCTTTCCGCACTTACTCTGCAATTCTTGGTACACATACATGTACACTCTGTAGAGCAGTGCTAATTGCCCACACCTAGAACTGTAAGTATTTCAGTATCCAAGATTTGGAGAAACTAAAATCCTTGGTTTACAGTTCCGTACGAAACATGATCAGGGAAAAAACGGACGAAACACGCACGTTGCTGGCACTTTGGATGGTAGAATGAGAAGGAAGGGCATTGACCGAGGGAGCCGGTCATAGACGGCGCGCGGTGTGTAAAGGTTCCAAGTACATTCTAGGCACAGTAGAACGAAGTGCTAAGGTTGTGGGGAAACAGGTAAGCGAGGTCAATGTTGTAACCGTCAGTTCAGGGTTCAAATGCACAGATCCACCAAAACTTTGGTGGGACGATTCAACACCATCTAAAATTTTCCCTGGATTTGGATGGTCTGATAATGTGGGAACACCTTATAAGCATTCTCGGTGTGCTAATACAAGCGTACAAGACATTTATATGTCATATACAAATAGCATTTGAAATTGAAACATACAAATGGGTTCTTTCTAGATCGTGCTTACAGGTAATGCAAAAATGCAGTTATTAAAAAGTTAGCTGTAACTTTACACATCAACCTTCAATATGTTAGATTTCTTTAACACTGGGGTGAAGATGAGATGCCTCTTGCCACTTTGACATGAGAACATTAAAGTTCAAGCATAGTTATATGGAAAACAGCTTACTAAGTAAAAGAACATAGTGACATAGTCAACAGGTGTGACAGCTTCTACAGAGGTACACAGTATGTATTCCCCAGAGTTCATATCATATCTCAGTAAGGGATACATACAAAGTTCAACATGTAAAAACTTGGTAAACTAACATACTGTACAGTGTTAGTAGTTCTCCATATATACAGTATGTTATTCTCCTTTTCCATAGAACAAACTGTAAAATTTGGTGCATTACAACCTTTGTACAACCTTTGTACAAGACTACTGTATGTATATAAAGTGAACTTTTCCAGGCACATTTGTGAATGGAGTGATGAAAATGGGAACTATTGTGCTGTACATGCTAATTTGAAGAAATCACACCAGGTCAAATATTCTAATACCCTCAATATAATAAACCAAATAAATATACATAAAAATATTCAAGTGTAGAGTACATACTTTTCTAAATTCTTTATACTTTTGTATTAAGTCCATAGCAGTAAACAGAGTGAATGCAGACAAGAATGACCTGGACAAAATGTTAATGGTCGTCCGATCTTCGCGGATGACTAGATTTCTGTTCGGACAGCCAAAATACCACCCCTCCCCCCTCCCCATCCTAAATAGGTAAATTGATAAATTGGTATCACCCTCTATCATTTTGGAGATCCTGAAATAATTGAAACAGAAATAGTTTTTAACTGCCTATGATCCATTAGAACAGGAGTTTTGTCTCTGGCTCAAATCAGTGTTCTATTCACAAAACCCTACACAAACTCTCCTACTACAGTATACATATTGTTTAACTCTGTGTCACTTTGCTACATTTCTCCAGACAACCAAGACAAATTCCTTCATAACTAGCCCTAATGACCAGCTCATCTGTTAAGGGAGGAGGGGAAAGGGGCAGGGGAGAAGCCATCCTGCTACCTATGAGAGTAGGACTATATACAGTACAGGATATTGAATGATCCATAATTTGTATTTTTTGATCATATGTTACTAATAAAAGCTTTAACTTTCACCAGCTAGCAGGGAGAAGCAGGGAATAATTCATCGTTCAAATTTTGTGAAGCATTTTCGAGCTCTGTATTTTTCTCTCATTTGAAGAATATAGTTCCTGGGAAAAAACCTGCTACTTGATCATTTGATACAGCATTTATATTAGAACAAAAACTTATGGTGAACGCCCTTTTTTCATTTGCTGAGCTGCAGTTTTATTGAACAATCTTCCTCTTACTATCAGAAACTCTGCTTCTTTATCAACCTTTAAGATTGCTGTTAAAACACATTGATTTTCTTCTTATTTTGCTTAATACCTTTTCTTGTTTTTGTTACATGTAAAGCGCATTGAGACCGCCTCGGGTATATTGAGCTATGTTATACAAGTAATGAATGGTCATGAGTGCAATAGTGCAAATATTTCATGAGTTGAAAGATGGAATGTTCCATTCAACGAGGCGCAGCCGAGTTGAATGGAACAAATTATATCTTTCAACGAAACCATTCATTATTTCTTTTATACAACACCTTCAAATTTGGATATAATTGGATGTAAAATGCACTCATGCAACAGATTGTTTTGAACAGACAGGTTTCTCTGCTCTCTTACCATTGAAAAAAGTGCTATCAAAAAAGTATAACCCATGGTCCTATTTCATAGAGTGCAATAGAGCGGATTTTGCATGCAATCGACGAGCAATTGACCAATCAAATGGCCAGAATATAATTAGGTGTTGTATAAAAGAATCTATTATTATTATTTGCGATGCTATATACTGGATATTGGATAAACTTTTTCCTGAGAGAATGTAACTAGTTGACACACTTACACAAACATACATGTTTGTATTACATTCAGACCGAGTACCCCATTGTATTTTCCATTGTTCAAATCCATGTACCCTAACCTTAACAATACCCCATACAATAGAATTCTTTCGAGGACGTGGTGATTTTTTAGAAATCACAACCGAGGATCTGGAATTCTTTTGTTCAAGTCCTCGGTCAGATAGCAAAACAAACGCACACATACATACACCTACCCATACACACACATTCATACAATACACACATATACCTTCAGTAGCTAAATCCAGTCTACAGTAGATGCATTAAGTAAATTCCATGATTTTAAGTGTACAACTGTGTATACACTAAACTGGTCCAAAAAGAAGATTAGCCTTCAAAGGTTTTAAACAGATAATATATGGCATATACAGGGTTCTACCCAGGGTGGATTGAGTGCCGGCAGGACTATCTAAGCGGAGCGCCACCATCGGTTGGCGCGGAGCGTACAAGAAAATTTTGGGTTTTGGAAACCGCCCAGATGGCCGGAAACGGCCCTTCCCGAGTATTCTGAGCTACATGTAGACAGCTTTGAAATGAGATCTCATGTCTGGAATTTTTCATAATTAATGAAAAAAGTTAGGACAAATATCTGGAGCACCAGAGTACAGACCAGCCGATGGTGCCTATTAAATAAATCATTCAGGCTGAGATGATAATTTTAGATGGACAGTGAGTGAGAGTCCCGCCCAACGCGATACTACCATGTTCGTAATTTATTACCTGAATCCTACGCAAAGTGTGGTTTAAAAAAAAAAAATTGCAAACCGAAAGTTAGGCAGATTTCCCATTGACTTAGTGTGGTGTTAGGCAGTACCATGTGGTCGAAGATAACAGCAATAACGAAGGTACCCGCCTGACGCGACACTACCCGGTTCCTAATTTATTACCCGAATCCTACGCAAAGTGTGATTTTAAAAAAAAATGCAAACCGATGGTTAGGCAGATTTCCCATTGACTTAGTGTGGTGTTAGGCTAACATGTGGTCGAAAATAACAGCAATAACGAAAGCATTCCATATATATAACAGCAACAATGAAAGTATTCCATGGATATCTTATAACTGCGTCACAATTTCAGCGAATAAACAGATGGTTAGGCTTAGCTAGATTTCCCATTGACTGAGTGTGGTGTTAGGCTACCATGTGGAAGATATTATTTATTCATTGGTTTATTTCATAGAAGGAAAGGCCGCCTGACGCGACACTACCCGGTTCCTAATTTATTACCCGAATCCTACGCAAAGTGTGATTTAAAAAAAAAATGCAAACCGAGAAAGTTAGGCAGATTTCCCATTGACTTAGTTTGGTGTTAGGCTAACATGTGGTCGAAAATAACAGCAATAACGAAAGTATTCCATGGATATCTTATAACTGCGTCACAATTTAGCGAATAAACAGATGGTTAGGCTTAGCTAGATTTCCCATTGACTGAGTGTGGTGATAGGCTACCATGTGGAAGATATTATTTATTCATTGGTTTATTTCATAGAAGGAAAGGCTGACAAGGAAATTTGAACATGAAAACATTGTCAGTAGAGAATATAATTCATTTATTATAGCATCCAATATGTAATTTCTTGAAAATCGTGATACACGAGGTAAAACAAATTTTTTCCGGGTACCCGGATACCCACCTAGCTGGGAGAAAAAAGTAACAAGTACACGGGTGTGCGAAAATGATCACGCGACGAACCGATATATTTTTAGCTAGCTAGGTGGTGTCTGAGCGAACGTAGAAACCAAGCTGTTATATTATAACAAAAGGATTGGCAGTCAGAGTTTTTTCAGTGATTTATTTCACAGTATTGTATCTTTCTAAATGTGCGGCGCCCGTTGACTGTACAGTACATGAGCAGTACATGTGGAGGGCAATTTTAGCGGTATTTGCATTTTTTTTCGCCCTCGTGATTTCTTTTCTGGGGCGATTTTTCAACTTCGTAGGGCGAATCGCCCTTCGCCCCCGTCTATTTTGAGCCCTGTTTTGAACAGTTATGAACTGGATTTCCCCTAGTCTCAAACAGATTGTTTCTGTACGTTCGACCCTCCGGCTATGGAGCTGTTTTTTGGAGTTCCTATCGAAAATAAGTGCCGGTCGGAAAAGTCACTCAGGCAGATTGTGGCAGTCGGTAATTCAGCGTGCTGGTCGGGCCCGACCGGCGCCGACCGGCAGCGGCAGAACCCTGCATATACCTACATAATGGAATAAATAATTTTTTATTCCCTCCTGTAAGAGGTAATTGCTTTTTCTTTCCCACTGCACTCTTCTTAACTTCTCAAGTACCCAGACATATCAGAGACAGCACTTTATCTATCCATCAATCACAGAGTTGTCAAATATTGACGAGATGCAGACTCGCAGAATAAATCATCTATGAGACCTGATATTCATTACCAGCGTGTCATGGCTGTCCAGCACAAAGATCTGTTTGTACACTTACAATGTTAATTTACCTCCCACTCTCCTCACCCCCCCCCCCCTCACACATTTCTAGTTTCCAACCCTACCTAGAACTGGAAGGTTGTCCTGTGATTTGGATACAAGAAGGAAGTGTAATATTTTAATTCAAGCTTTTGAAGTAACTTGTGTGGAATTGCAGGCTATATGAGCTAAGATTATATGGCAACGGCAGAGAGAGAGAGAAATAGATCAAAATTTAAAGTATTTTAAGTATGTAAATATTTCATAACAATCAATTCT
>KN888378.1:0-15118 GCA_000934455.1 Apostichopus parvimensis | reverse complement strand
TGCGAATAACATTATATATTGGTTGAAACGAAACGGGTCTGTTGTGCAATATTAGACATTGAACCGCAAACGGTTACTTAACACCTGCATAAAACAAGAATTGCTTATTCAAATCATCCGAAAAAATATTGTCAGTTGCTTTAGTCCTTGAAAATATAAACATACCATAAAATTAAGCTTTGTCACGTATTTTATTTGTTACTATGTACAAATAAATGCTTATTCTACTAATTTCACCCAATCAAGATTAAACATATTGGTGAATTGTATAATACTTAACGAGGGCTTCAATCTTTCTCTTTTTGACCCTGTTTTTGATTTGGGCATAAGATATATTGATATAATAATTCAATAATTAAACCTGTGTGTGACTTCAAATCTGGGTCTGTTTGCAAATGAGTTATATATTCATGAATTCATCCACGAATGTGTCTCGTCTTATCAATCAACTAATCAATCAATAATTATTAATTCCAGTAGTTATTTCTAGGATTTCGAGGGAATAACAACACATGAGAGGATACTTGTACGTTGTTGTACATTAACATTTGCTCCGTGGACAAGTTTGAGCATCATATACGTATCGTTAGACGATTGACTAGCATTTTCGAAAATAAAATGGGGTATAATGTTCCATGTCCTCCTTACGTTACCCCCTCCCCCTCCCCGCGTTATACCTTCTTGTAACTTCATATATTGGAATGTTATCTCGGATACAACTTTAAAAAAGAAAAAAAAACGTCACTTTCCCCTATTTACTTTATTTGTTTGTTATTGTTGTTTGTGGTTGTGTGTTTTCTTCTTCTTCTTAAGTTATATATGCTTTTTTTAAATATGAGAAAGTATTTCTTTATGGCTGGAATTATCCATTAATGTAATTTTCAAGGCATATTTCTTGTTCACTAAAAGAGATTATTGTCTGCAAAACTATTGTCATTCTTCAACCCCTACATACAAGGTTTGGATTTAGATTTTGGGGCTCCCGGCTGAGTCCCGGGCCAGGCCGTTGCAGCATAACCTATTCGGGTAATGACAGTATTGGATAGTTAGCTATAACGTAAGGTCACGTGTAACGACCGCGCTACAAATGTATAGGCTGCGACAGGCAACACGTTCAGTGTTAGCACTGTATAATGTGGTTGGTATCTTTCTCGACAATATACAACTGAATATTATACGTTGAAGGTATCATGTTCAGTATACTAGTGTCGCAATGAGACTGTCTTAGTGCCTATAGTGTACGATTCATATATATCGCCCATCTATATAAGACAGCTACTTTTAATTACGAAACATGTGAGGTCCCCTCGAATGTGGGGCCCGTGCAACCCTAAACCCGGAAGTACTCAGCATATTTTTTTTTTATCTATAGGTCTACTTTCTATGAGACGTGGACTCTATATAAACAACTGACAGGTTTGGCAAATTTAGCACGTTTGGCTCCAAACTGAATCAGATAAAAACCAAGTTGAACTTTAATAATATAAAATAGATAGATGCACAATGGTATATTTGTATAATGCTTTTCTTTCAAATGGACATCCATTTGTCTTATTCAATAGTGGGAAGCATTTACATGTTAATGAAATGCATGTCATGTACATAATGTATAATCAAATTACATAATATGTGAGTGATCCTTACAATTACTATACTTCACTATACCCCTTTAATATTAAGACACGTATCACACAAGGAACATCAATATAGAAAAAGGCGTAAACGGTGACGGAACTTTGAAGAGATGATTGGAATGAATTTGATCTGAAACTTGGGACGGAATTGGACTCAATTGGCATGATCGTTCTAGCAGATATGAACAGCTTATTAGATCGAATTCTAAAATTGCACCATTTAAATATCAGCAGTTCATCTTACGCATGAGTGAATGGCTACTTACTCTCAATGTTAACGTTCCATTTCGATATGGAACTAATATTACCTTGGCTATAAATAAATATCTATATATAAATAAATAAATAAATAAATATGAAGTATATATGAATATATATTATGAATGAGTCGCATGTGTATCAATAAGGACTGTAATAATACAAACACATATGCTATATGTGTATACCCGATTTCACCGAAAACCGAATACTTAATTCGATGCTAATTGCGTACTCCCTGCACCTTGATCATTTAATCTCGAGTCCCGACGACCTCGTTTTGAAGCGATTTGTTGTATAGGTCACCGGGTCAAGTAAGTTGGCATACCAGCATCATCAATGGGGTTGTACCTGCATATCAGTATGTACATACCAGCCATTCTTCCTCTTCATGTGAGACTTTGGTCAGACTTAGAGATGAAAGTAGAAGATACATATGGAAAGCTAAAAAGGTTTACCCAGACATACAAATATTTTGGAAGGTATTCCCTGCATGTTCTAAGCGGTATGTTTAAATTATTCTAATAGATATGTGATTGTTGTAAAAACTGATATGTGAATACTGTCAAGATGTACGTGTGTGATAAAAAGTGGCATGTATGAAGAAAATTAAAAAATCGTATCTGATAAACGTCACGTCATGATCGCATTTTTTATGTTTGATTATTTAGTTACTTATAATTAAAACCTTCAATATTATCGTGCGTACGCCATATATTAAATATTAGCAACCACAACAACAGCAACACGGTATTATTACTCTTACCACATACAGCTGTTTATATGATAGACAGCTCTGTCAGAAAGTGGACATACGTATAGTTGCTAGGAAATCATCACACCTTGTGAAACCTTTGGCGTTCCATAATAAACATATATTTCATTTTTCATTGATTTGTTGACGACGTACATGTATGGAAAAGGTTTATATATTTAGTATATATCTGATGACGTATGCATTGCAAAATGGAAGTGACGTAAACACCTATGTAGGCTTAACTATAGTATAGCACAGTTAAACTAATACATTGTGGACAAATATATATATGGACAAATAAATATCCAAAGACCAAACAAACAACAAAACATAGCAAAGCAATAAATAACCAAAAATGAGGGAAATGTGGTAACAGACAGTAATTTCTCAAATAGCTATTTCTATCATTTTCTTCTGAAAGATGAAAATGTGCTATAATGTTTAATATCCAGTGGCAATGAGTTCCATGCAGAGAGAATTTGCACGAATTCTCAAACAATTTTTGGCAATATTACGTAGTGTTATAATTATTGTGGATTTCATAATTGAAGGTAAAGAAAATTTGTGCAATTTGCTGGGAGTATAGATTATGAACAATGTGGTATAGGCAAATGTAGCTATTTTGGTATTATATAGTTATAATAGACGAATATTTATCACATCGCTATGAAACACACACTTAAATATAAAAAAAACGAAATAATTGTAAATATAAACACAAGTGTGCTAAAACCAGCAAATATCAAAGTACCAATATTATAAACTATATCACATAATGTTGACATTAAACAACAAACTACTACAAACCACTATTACCAACGAACATCACATATAGCTTACAGAACATCAACCATCAACGACAAATTAATTTGTCAACAACAACAACAAATAATTATAATAAGTAAATATAACAAGAAAAAAGCCAAACAAACAAGATGGCAATCCACATAGTTTCTGATATCGTCGGTTGAAAAGATCAGTCAACATTCGTCAGTTTTACAATTTGGCGAGTAAATGGTAACGTGAGTACAATCGCCTGCGAATTAGTGACATGAGATTATATAGGGAAAACTCCATCATAGTCTAAAATTCCTACGACCTTAAAACAATGGACTACGACGCCCAATCAAAATGTAACAGCTATAGTAACGTACACTGAAACACATGTACTTACATATAGTGTGTAAGAATCTTTGGCGATTTTAAAAGAACACCCCTTTGTATATGAGCTTGAATCCCTTACTGCGTTCACATAACCAGTCTTGACACAGCAAATCAAGTACATCGCTTTATTTACTCAAGACTTGCAAGTGTCTATAATTATGGTCGGGAGTTCAAACATATACAAACAATCTAATTGATTAAGAATATAATCTCTTCTATATAGTATATATTGTTTTTCGCGCGCACACGCGCGCGCGTGTGTTAAGTTTTCAATTCGATACACAGAGGATTCATCCAGGTACGATGGCCGTATTTTAGCTTCAAACGTCGAGGTAGTTCGTTCTTTGTAGAATGTTACTCTCTTCTCCTCAGAATCTATTAATTGTGTAAAAGGTAAATGGTCGAAATAATTCGAAATACCAAGGAAACCCTCTATAAATTGAGTTTAATAAGTAAACGACAAGTAATTTTGTTCAACACCATCACAGTTAAAGTGGTTGTGTACGAAGTTTTTACACGTTTTGTTTTAATACGTTCAATGGAGATTCATTGATTTATTGATAATTATGTCCAGAACTTTATACGAGCAATTGATCAATATTTAACGTTCAGATATCAAAACCACAAAATGGTTGGGTTCTGGGTGTACTTTCAAATCAGGCGTTATGTTAGAAACAGCGAAACGACTGATTTAAGTCTAAGCTTGATCAAGTTATGCTTTTGTTACTCTCACAGACTCAAAGAAATACTACGATCATTGTTTAACGAAACTAACATTGTTCCTTTTTTCATTTCTTCATATTTCCATAATCATCACATTTTGCCACAAATAAGAAATGAAAAGAAAGAAGCTTATCACCATAATTATTATGTATATTATTAAAGCTTTCTATGACATCTAACAGCGCACTACATACCTTTTAAAGTAAGCGTTTTCTTGAGCAAATCAAATTCGAGGAAGTACAAAATACTATATAACGCCTTCTATACCAGCTGTCTACACCAAGCCTCAAGAGAAACACTTGCACACGCCTTGATCGAACCAGGGAGTTGTTACGGAAACTCCCTGATCGAACCATGGACATGGCGAGTCATATTAACCTTTACAATTCCGAGAGAGTTGCTAATGGTTTATAAGTAACGTGATATCTAACACTTGAAATTGACACGATTCAGGTTACTAAGTCGGCGAAATTTGGGTATATCAATTGCTTAGATATATGTAGATATAAACGTGATAACATTTCAAGTTTTACATATTGAATTTTTGAGACCTTTACATGACCTATACTGCCAAAGAATGCAACCCCAGTGGGGTTTAGCCGGGTTAAATCGATATACCTGCCCATGCCTCGTGGCCCTCAATGCCACGGCGTGGCGTATTTCACTGCTTGACAAAGTTGACGGATAGGTTAAAATTAAAGGAGCTTTCCTGTATGTATGGAAAGAAACGTAATTGAACGATTTCGGTTATACAATACAACAGCGTTTTGTGTCGTTAAAGGCAGAGTTTGTTATCAGTAAAAATACTTTCTTTTGTACTACCTTTAAGACACATGGAGACATAAGGTATATATATTCTGGTACGTAATGCTTTGCAGACCATATTTAGTTATTTTACAGATTAGCTTTAGATGAAGACAGTCGTACTAAACTCGCATTAAACCTATTATATATTTATAGAAATAATTGAAGAAACGAACAATAGAGATCTAACAGTTCCGTGCTTGTTTTTCGTGATTCGAAATTGAAAGAGATTATTTGAAACATAGCTTTTGTTATTTCTTTTTATATAGGACAGAAATTGTACATATGATACATTTAATGATATCATTATTCCATTCAAACTTCCGTAATCTACCAAGCAATTATTTGATTTAAGTCTTCTTGATATAAGGTGCTTTTACAAAATGGAAGGCGACTTGAAACATCGATGCTAATTCTCAGAATAAAAACGAGCAATCATTTTGAGCGGTTTCATGTAATATTCTGGTTTTTCATTATATCCAATGATTTAAACATAGGGAAATATACCAACCACAGAACACACTGCAGTCATTATCGTAGAGTGACGCAGTTCTATGTGTAGACTTGCCTCAAGTCGTTTCTCTTTGTATACACAAGGAAAAGAACGAAAGGAAATGTGTCAAAAAGTGGTTTTCTACTCGGAAAAGGGAATAAGAGCACTTTTGTGCTCCTCTTTTTTGGCCTAAATTTGTCCAGCTTTTTGCCAATATTATTCAACTTGAAACTTGACTTTGCAAGTCGGAAGTAACGTATATCGATACAATATCTGTGATTTCTAAAATTGTCCTCATTGTCGAAAGACAGCGAGTTAAGTAATCGATTACAGATTTTCTCAACAAGTTTACATGTGCTTGGCATGGTAACCTGATTTTTTTCGAAGATAAAAAACCCGCTTCAACTTGTCTCTCGTTATCATTTCTCCCTATTTCTAGTTCTTCTAGTTTGCGGTGCACGTGATCCTGAAGATGTTCCGTTACTCACGTGTTTTAAGAGAGTAGATCACGTGATGAAAGTTTGTCTGCATGTTGGAAACGCTTGTCTATAGTCTACCCCCTCGACCCCTCCCTCCATCCTCTCCCCAGAATCTAAACACGTTACCCTTTATAATACTTTTCTTTATTCGTACGGATGAATATGAAGATATTGTCTTTTTTTAAGAAGCTTTTTTGGTCATTTTTTGTTGATTTTTCATAAATTACCGTTTACTGTGTGTTGTTTGTCATATCAATGTTTCGCAGCTCCTATAATCACAATCGACTAATTGATATATTCGTCGGAATCGCCACTTCCCCATCCTACTGAATGACTCGCCACCCCCCCCCTCCCCACCCCGCCCGTCCCAACGTCTTCACCAGATATACATAAAGAACTTCTAAGTAACTTTCCCGTTTCAAATATCATCAAATTTTGCAAAACTTTAAATTTCAAAAAAGAAAATATAATCCAGAGCAAATAAATTTAATAAATAAGTAAGTAAATAAACTGAAAGTGAAGTGCATTTTTGATCCTCACATTTTATCGACTTGAAAGATCCTTTAAAGTGGAGTATAGTCAGTTGGCTGTGACCTATATATAATTTGTCGCTCAGTGTGTAGACACCACACAGTATAATGACCAACAATCAAAAGACCAATTTACATTCTAAGCGGGAAGACTGACCTCAGGATGAAAAAGCACTTTCATTTAATTTTTGATGACAGCAAACGTCTTGTTGTTATAATTAAATCGAAGCTTTAGGCTTACGTCTTTATTAGAGACTTTTTTATGGTACGAGTTCATTTTCTATCCTCTTCTTAGCAAGACTAATTGGAAAGAGAACTCCTCGGTTGTATTTTTGACGTCATAATTAACTTCTTGAGCAACCAATTGAATATTTAATACCAACATTATAGTTAGAGGCGAATAAGAACGAACACGTCCTATATGAACGTCGCGATAAACTGGCTGCGAAAAAGCATCGTAAAGTTTTTTAGTAAAATGGAATTAAAAGTGATGTGGCGCCCTGTATATTGTTGGCCAGCAGTCTCCGTATATTTGTCAATGGTTGGAAAGAATTCATCCCAACTAATTCAACTGTAGACGGTTTTACACAATATAAGACTGAAATTGGTCAAACTTTGACACCCGATTGAAACTGTTTACCATTACTTTTCCGATAGATTCAAAAGGTGTCTTCGCTCAGGTTCTTTTTCTACATGTTATGAAAAGTAATTATTATACAAAAGCATATCAGAAAGTTTGGTTAGTCATACCGAAGGGTTCTAAGATTATGTATGGAATTGTCTAACTAATTGATATCGAAAATTAAGCAAAATCAATTCATTCAGGTCAAAAGGTTACTTGAACATTGGTAAGTTGAACTTCTGTCATAAAAAAAAATAAATATATAATAATACTATTGAGCTCTTTTTTGACACCCTCATAAAAGAAATGTTTCATCAGATTTAGATGAATCTGGCATTTCAAGGAAATAGTGAAACGGTCACAAACTAATTCAATGTGATTTTTTGTTGCTGTACCTAACTGAAAACAACATCAGGCTAGTAGAAATAAAACGTTATTAAGCTACAAATTTCTGGTATCCTCTTTAAATTGCTAAATGTTCAGACCCTCCGGGCAAATCATTACCATATATTATGAAGTATTTAAAAAAAATTGAGAATTTAATGTCCGCGAAATCAATATTCGAAAGTTAAATGTGAAATTAGGCTTTGATGGTGTTCACAAAATTCCTTTTGAAACCATTTGGGCGTATGCGACCATTTTTTGACGATCTAGCATATTTGAATGTACTACTGATAAACTTTTCTACGTCATCATTTCCTCTGTTCTGAAATAATGTCTCGATGAAAATGTTTTTAGAGGAGTTGTCCAAGCATGGAATATGTTTAATGTATACCCACCCACTTATCAACATACTTGTTTGCAAATATCCATATAAAATGATCTTGATTTGGGAAGGAAATAAATTGGTTCCTTTGTTCGTGGAAATATATGCAGTCACTTGAATATAAAGGTGACGTAACTCAATGCTTCATGTTTATTTATTTCTCGTTTGCATCAACCTTAAAGTAGCTTCATGTATACTGTTTACTTACGGCCGAAAAAACACATTTTTTTTACGATAAATGACATTATGCCAATGTGGCAGAAGTGACAAGTTCTCATATTTGATGACGTGAATAGTAAAGTATAGCAAATCACGTTGAACAATTTTTACGCATTTTACACATTCTAGTGTTGATGAAATTACTTAAAATGTCAAACAGTTTTGCATTCAATTTTTTTTTTCTGTCGACAAATAGAACTAGGTACTTTATGCTTGACATATAAGCGTAAGAACGAAGTTGAGTCATAATTACAAACACATCTGTGACTGACAGTTCCTTGGTTCTGTTTTTGGCCTTTTTCACCTTAAATAGCTGTGAGCACGCTCCTCGTTCTATTGTCCCATATTTAGATGCATTTGTATTTTGTAAAGGGATGTTCACGTTTATAAGCTACTCCAAGCTTCTTGTGGGCAATACCCGGTCTCTTTCTCTTTAAACTTATCATGCAATGTGTACCATTATGTTGTTTATTTTAAACGTGACTGAAATTAAGTTCTTTGAATGAATGAACTTCGGAATGGATGAATGGATGAATGGACGAACGGACGAATGGACGAACGGACGAATGGACGAACGGACGAATGGACGAACGGACGAATGGACGAACGGACGAATGGACGAACGGACGAATGGACGGATGGACGGATGGACGGATGGACGGATGGAACGGAATGGACGAACGGACGAATGGACGAACGGACGAATGGACGAACGGACGAATGGACGAACGGACGAATGGACGAACGGACGAATGGACGGATGGACGGATGGACGGATGGACGGATGGAACGGATGGACGGATGGACGGATGGACGGATGGACGGATGGAAGGATGGACGGATGGACGGATGAACGGATGAACGGATGAATACTATCCCATAGGTCTAGACGCAGACACGTAAATAGTCTTATATAGACTGCTCTATATAATAGTCTTATAGACTGCTCTATAGTAGTCTTATATAGACTGCTCTATATAATAGTCTTATATAGACTGCTCTATAGTAAGGGCAGACAGCATAAGACACTATATGACACCATGTCACGAAAGACTATAAAGAAATTTAGGTATATTCTTGTCAAATTCAGACGAAAATATATAGTGAAAGGACAAAGTTTATCAGATGATGAAACCAGGTCATGAGGTGAGGTGGGGTGGGGGGGGGGGGACTGAAGTGTAATATAGGAATGGTTTGTTCTTCTTTCTTAGATAATTTAGATCTAACTTTATTGTCAATAACGAAATCAAATAGGAGGCAAGTCGAGTGAGAGATTTTTTGGGGCATAGTAAATGAAATTAGATGATTTCGTAAATTCGTAAACTATTTGCGTTTTTGGATTTGCTCATTAAGCTTTAAATTATATGAGGTAGTCTCTAATTGATCAATAAAATTAAACATCTTGTTGAGCACGAATATATATATCAAGGCCCACCCTTTAACTTTGTTTTTTCTTTAAGAACGATTATGTAATTGGGGCGACAATCAAGAACACAATGCATCAATGATCAACATTGAACTGAAAATAACATTATAATATATAAAGAGACCGTTTCCAAGGATTTTTTAGATAAATCATCAAAGATTTCCACCGATTCAATCAATATACCCTAGGAAATCCCTCACGCCTTAATTACGCGCCCCACCTGCTGCTCAGTGTACCCCCCTATACAACAAATCATTAAAATATTTCAAATGAAGAAATAATTGGTTTTGTCTATATATTTCCTACCGATCCATCATCAACGAAGAAAGACTCCAAGCTCAAATCTATTTTGGTTCGTCTTGAGTATTACAGCTGAAGAGATTTACGCCGCATAACGTGTCAATACCATAATCGCAATGCTTCTGCGCATGTGCATTGGTTCTAACGCGTTAATATGCCCGTGACGTCAAAGTTAATGATGTGCGAAAAGGACAACGTTCTTGTCTATAAATACAACATACTGTAAATCGGGAGAGGTATGAAGGAGGAATATATGCAATACTGCATCAAAGCTAAGTTTAAGGGATACTCCAGTGGCAGACAATTTGTCATTTCTATGGCAAAGAAAAAAATACCCCCCGCCCCCTCCGTTAGTTAAAACCCCATCTCAATAGCTTGTCCCCAACTCAAGATAGGCATGGTTAATGGAATCATGGAACTTATATTTGGCTGGTTAAAAACTTGATTGTTCCAGGGAGTGGATTGGAGGAGGTGCTCTGTGACGTCATAACGACGAATGTTTCTTCAAAAACTTTTCATTTTTTAGTATAATAACCTTGTTGATACTTTCATTAAATCTGTTACATTTGGAATGTTTGCTTAGTTTCCAAGGGTCTCTGTATTGTATAATTTGAAGTAAATTGTTGAAATAATATTTTCCTCTGTGAGTAAGTGAGTTAAATATATGCTGTTGCCAGATGCATTCACAAAATACCACCAAATTTGAAAAACTCATATCTTCGCACAAAAAAAAAATTGCTATGAGGATAGGATTGTCACCTAGAAATTTGCAGCATTTGTTGTTAAGCAATCAACTGCCGCCATCGGTATATCCCTTTAATTTTAACTGTAAGTAACATTTTGAGGTAATAGTATTGGAGGATAAAATGGGGGTGACAGACCCATTTGATCTCACGTTAGTATATTTAAATTAGTGACGAAAATCAAACCAGGATCGTCTGCGTAAAAAATTGTTGTCAAAAGAGTTGACTTCACTACTTCATCTATGCTGAATGATTACTTATACACATTTGATTACGCATGCGTATACGTTACCCTAAAGTAAAAGCTTTTTTTTTTGTGGCAACAACTTGGCCAGAAAGGCTATGGCATAACTTTTGAAAATAATTGTGAAAAAGAAAAACAAAAGGGACACATAATTCATGGTGCTAGCCTGCCTCTAGGTTCAAAGAATCGTGTGTATATCTTTAACGACCAGATAAAGTTCCACAATGCAGTAGTTCAGTGATAAATGGAAGTTTTCATTCTCTCATTGCAACATCCATCATGTTTTTGTGGAAGTGCTGAAGCTGTGCGAAGGAAATATAGTCAACCAGAGGTTGGACCTGCAATTATCTAAATTAGTAACCAGACTGCTTCTATACCATGCATATAAACGAACAGGGCGTGTACTGGAGCAGTATAGGCTACACCTAGCAGCTCAATCAACGTAAAGTGTTATTTATTGCGATTTATTAGCGTGTAAAACGCAAGCGCGCGCAAAGCAGAAACTACAACAACATGATGGTTATGGCGTGCGAAGTTACGCTAGTTGATAAAACACAGAAATATATATATATATATACACTCGTCTGGTCAGTGACATTTCCGGGTTAATGGAACGGAACAGCTGTTTTAAGATTTTTAACCAATCACGAAGCTAGCAGCCAAATTCAACAAAATGTTCATCGTTTGATACGATATGTTCCGTGCTGATATTCAGTATATCTTCTTATATTGCCGGGTTACTGAGATAGACCTTACAGAAACGCAGTCAACTGATTTAAAAGTTAAGCTAACATGTAAAATGAACAGAATTGTTATCTCTTCATGCATTCAGTGCTGGTAGTGAAACAGTACAGGCTTTAAGTACAGCTTATACTTTAGTTGTATATCTCTGGGTCAGCGAGACATAACCTAACTATGTAAGCCTCGATCACGAAGCTAGCAAGCACAATCAACGAAATGTTCATCGCTTGATGTGTTCAGTAGTGCTGGTATTATAAAAGATCACTAAGTACCACTTGTAACTTCTTTATATTTCCGGATTAGTCAGATATTACTTCGCAAAGGCAACCAACTGGCTGAGTGATACCTAACCTAACCATGTATGCGCTATCAGTTGATTTCAGATCACCAATCACGAAGCTAGCAAACACATTCCACCAAAATGGTTTTCGTCTAATGTATCCAGTGCTTTGAAAGCGCAAATCAAACTCCCCTATATGTAGCCAAATGTATCCATATAGGGAAAAAGACATTTGTGGAAGTTAGTTTTAAAGATGTCCACGTTGTGGCATTTCGTAGAGATTTGGCAAGGACCGTGTGTAGAAGATTTTATTGAATGAAAATTGAAAATTGAGTTATGAAAATTGTTTGCACCAGGCAAACGAACGTCTAGATCACGTGACCAAAATTAAGCATGACGTAAGACTAATAACGAATTCAGTTCAATGGACGATCGCCTGGCTATTATATCCTAAGTTCTCCCCTGTAGGCCTATGGCTATATATCCACAATTATTTACCCAGCCCGTTATTCTGCTGAGAGCCTTCAAATTCGCTAAGTAGGTTAAAGGGGCAGTATACACTGCTTTGGAATACCGGCAAATGTTCAGTACGATGCAACACTATAGTCAGATCTTTATGTCAAAGATTGATGAGTCACAACATGTGATGTGATTTTTGTTTTGTTTTTGTATTTCCTTTTATTTTGATTTAATATGAACGTGTAAAAATGTCCGGTAGACGAAAATTCCGGGATAGAAATGGAAAAAGTTTTTTTTTTCTGTAACAACGATAGACGTTTTACTAATGTTAATATTATTTAAAGGTAAATACTGGCTCAATTGATATAGGGCTTGGTATAAATTTTGCTAGAAATTTGTTGCTAAATGCAGAATACTGCTTTAAGATTTTTTAAGACTGCAGACATATATGAACATCTCTCTGAACATATTCAGAGGAGATTATCTTGAGGTGTCAAGTAAACAACCAGTCAAAAGATCATTCATGGGTGAAAAAGAAAAACACCACCTAAAAATCTTAATCGTTCATTCTTAAAGGCAAGCAGGGTTATAAAACTACTACGAGAACAATATATTGACGTATATATAACAGTAATCTAGATCTGATCTTTATGTAGGACCATTGACCATTAAAGGAGGCTTAACTCTGGACTATACTTTTCTTTTCTTTTCTTGCTAAGAAATAAAAGAACTAAAGTGCAGTGACAGTAAATTCAGATTTCGTTACTGTCGTTGTATACTATGGGTCTGTGATGAGAGTTGGAACTGCACTGCATACATGAAATGGCAAAAGCTGCGTGAAAAAGATTTTTAAGTGGCCTCAGGTTTCATAATAGGGAGACTGTTAACGTCATAATAAAATAGACTAGTCTCAGTGGTATACCTTTTATGACGCACTTTTGGAAACGTCGTGATTTTACCCTAGCAACGGTATACAAAAGTAAGCCAAGAAAGCAAGCCATCTTATATGTGTGTGTGTGTTTCTGTTTCTGTTTACAAAGGTGAAGTCAAACAATGATGTAAATTACAAAGCTAGGTCCAAATCACAAGAAGTCAGCCTACAATTTGTTTTTCATGTGTTAACTTTCTTACAACTATATATCAGTTCGACTTTCTTTCAACTTTTAATTGTTAGTGCTCAACTCTGTTAAGAACGAAGAAAAAGGATCCCCAAATATTTCTTTTTAGACTTTTCGTAGTGTGAGTTTGACGTTTTTAGTACCATTCAGACACGTAGGCCATAACCCCACGCGTTTTCATGATAGAGCACAGTCAGCTTGTATATTCAGACTTACAACCCCACCACCGTTCCCCACTTAAGAGCAACCATTTTTTCTTCTTTTTTGGGGGGTCTTTAATGGTAATTCGTAAGACCCGAATTATGCACTAAATTCCACTAAGGTTCAAAATCTAGCAACCATTGTATTTTCACCCTGAACGTTTCCCACAACTGAAGTAACCTATATTAAATGCTTTTAATCCCCCACACTTGTCTAGGATATATTTTTGAGTGTTACAATTAATCTCCATGCAAAGGAAGGAGAATATCGGTAAACAATAAGCTAGGCATTCATCCATATTGCATGCTATGACACAGCACTCAGACGAGCATACAACTTTGTCCTAATCATGTATACCATGTTGTGCAAGGCTGGCAGATGAAAGCCCAATTTTAAGCAGACTCATAAGACAAATTAACCATTTTGGTATGTTAACATCTCAGACGCTTAAGTCTTCCACGTTGTAAACGCAGACAGCTGTGTCAATAATAAACTTTTACAGTTTTAAGTTTTTCCTGGGTCCTCTTATTAGTGTGTCATCTCTGAATAGACATAACCATACAAGCCTTTATCAAACACAACCATGTATGTTTTGCTTTTTTTACATATGTCAATCTTACATCATTAAGTGATGATTGAGCAAATAACTTGTTCAAATTTCGTTCGGAAGAATTTTTTTTTTTTATCGTGAACACTTACTTTCTCCTGTTTTTATTATTTAAAAAAAAATGTGTTCCTTTTTTCTTTTCTTTTTAGCCTGCACGAACGGAAGTTTATGTTCTGTTGAAATGTAAATACTTGAGATTTCCATGTTCGCTTGTCTCGTAGAAATTCATTGCTACTATACTCGCGTAAAAGAAACATAAAATGATTGATTTCACGGGTTTTTATTTTATTTATATACCTCCCATTGTAAGACATTATACATGAATACATTTGATGGATTATTCATATGAATAAATAAGCAACACGACGTTATTCGTTCGCTTTGATGCATTCGGTTTCGCTAAATCAGTACTCCTTAGGGGTTTGTATGTAATGAATAAGTACAGGTTATGTTAAATCAGTACCCAGCAGGGATTTTTATGTAATGAATAATTGTAGGTTTAGGTTATGTTAGCATAATTCTCAGACAACAATAATGCCAATCACCAGTG
>KN888377.1:33256-53884 GCA_000934455.1 Apostichopus parvimensis | reverse complement strand
AACAATTGGATGCCTTTCTGACTAAAGTGGTTCACTCACCTGTCTCTTGTATTCCGAGAATGTTGGGTGCTTCCAGGGTGCAAGCTGGCTTATCTAGGCACTGTCTTTTAGCACAACTGGAGATTGCAAATCCAATCTTCTCATTCTGTCTGTCAAAGACCACATAGAAACCTTCCATTGCTGTGACTCCTATAACTGTGCCTGGGAAAAAAAAAAGAATTGCAAAACAATTCATTTTGACTGGCACATCTCTAACAAAAGGCCTTATTCACACTATAATATTAATATTGAGGATTTATAAAGGGCAGACATATCCACCGATAACCGTGCTCAAGGCGCATCACAATATTACCCTGGTCAACGATGACCTGGCCATCATATAGACAATCCCTCCATATGGCAGCAGCTTAACAGTGCCCAGCTGACAGTATATCTCACAGGACCCCATTTATACACCCGGGTGAAGAGAGGCATTGGAGATAAAGTGCCTTGCCCAAGGACACAACGCAATGATCTGGCAAGGACTCGAACCTGCAATCCTTAGACCACAAGTCCACTGCCTCAACAACTTGACACACACCAGCCAAATAATTATATATATTTGAAAAAAAAAAACACAAACTTACCCGATTCTGAAATTGCGATGCCAAATTTGTAGCAGCCATCTTCTTCATCCTTGGATTCAACGAGCCTTAGATATTGCTGTTAATGGGAAGAAAATGATTTGCAAATATTTGGAGCAATTTATTATTTTTTTGTTGCTATTTGATCATTTGAAATTTTGAATATTACTTGATACTGATTTAGAGTTTCATTCTCCAATTAGAGTAAGATTATCTAAAATGTCGCGGTCCAGTTTGATTGATTAATATACTCTGTGAGTTGTGGCGGGACGGTAAATCCCTGGACCACACACACTTTTAGGATTTGTCTTTTAAAATTGTTTCTATCGGTTTATTTTTGTACATGAATAATTTTATGTTTCAGCCATTGTTTTTAAGTTTAGCTTAGTATTGAGGAGCCATTTGATACTTGCTTACAGCGATAGCACAAACTCAAACAAAAAAGCACTCAAGAGTAAACTCTGAACCACTTTCATAAAACCCACCATTCTTCTGCATGAATGGTCCTGTACAACATCAAATACGCACACTGTTGTTCAGCAAATTGAATTATCATGATAGTACCACCCAGTGATGAAGAGAATTAACCTCCATTCCCCTTCCCTCACGTTTCTGGTTTTCTCCAGATCTTAAATTTAACTCTACGATCTTCTCCTGACTCTTTTCACCGACAAATTGAGACGTACCTTTGGCGGAATGAGCAGCTCAAATTCCTTTCCGGCATCCATCCCGGCTAAACTCATCGTCAGTGATGGGAAGTGATCCCAGATGTTAGTACCGAGGAATTTTTCTCTACAGAGAAGACTGCCGCCAGACCAGAAATCTTCCGGAATCTCATCGCCTTTTAAGAAATCCTTTGCAAAAATGGGGAAGGCAACATTTTCAGTCTGAACACCAATTACTGGGAACGTTTCTACTACCCTATTTTTTATAGAATGTGATAATTTTTTCAAGTAACAAAACCCCCAAAATAAATAATGCTAAAGTAAGAGGTACAGTGGGTAAACCAGAGGTGACCGGTTGCCAAGGGAGATTGGCGTCAAAAAGGTGCTGAGGTAATGAGGAGACAGGTAGAGTAAGTGAGGGAGCAAAGTAACTACAAAAAATGTTTCTCGGAATTTACAAGATGGCCTCCGCATACTTTGTCAAACCCATATTATGTCAATGTCTAGTCCTTTTCATACCTGCGAAAAGCCCTAACATTCTTTCCTTTAGCCATACCCCTCAAGGGTTGTTCTCTACCCTTTGTGGTACCCTTCCATTGTCCTTCTCTGCATGGTCCGTCGTAAACCCTACATTCAATTTAATTTTGGGCCTTCAAATTCTTTTCATATTTCAATATTATAACAACAAGCCTCAAAATTAAAGGCAAAAGTTTTTTTCAGTTTTGTTTAGTATGATGGCATCATTTGACTCTCGATTAAGAGAGAAAGTTTAAAACTTACTTTAGCACTAAACTGTTGAAGTTTGGCAACAAATACACGCCGATGTAGTGACAAACTAAACCCTCCGTGACTGGACTCTTTAATATTGATTTGTTACAACATTAAAGCTTTGATCACAAAGGAGAGAAACTGAAATTAAAAATTGTGCACTTACAGGAGAGACTCTCTCTTTGATGGTTTCAACGATGTCGTTGAAGACCCTGACTGGAAATCGTAGTTTGGTTGTGCCGCTGTCGACGAAAGTCTTGTCAAAATTATACTGAAAGTGACGGATGAAAAATACATCAAGTTTAGTATAAATATTGCTATAATACAGTTACAATTAATATAAAATGAAATATTATGTTGGCAGCTCAAAACTGTACTTTCTTCACATTTGCATATTTGCTCTATAAAAAAATTATATCATAAATTAACATATTACTTATTATTTGGGCCGGTTCCAAGTACAGATTTTATCAGGTAAACCAACAAACTCAGTCAATTGCATGTTTTATATATATACTGAATGTATATAAATGCTAATGCGCTTTGAAAACACATCCAGTTTCCTACTGAAAGAATTAATTTGTCAACATGGTCAGAAAATGTATCTTGTTTGTGTTAACTTTCATTCACAGTGGAAGATTGTTACAGAATTTTCTTTGAACAATCACTGGTGCTGTGGCCGAGTGGATAAGGGCAGTGGCATTTGCAGCAATGAGGTTTAGCAATTGGGGGGTTCTGGGTTCTATTCCAGGAGGGGTCATAGTAAGGTGGGTCTTTCATCTAAGAGCAATCTTTGGTTTTCCCACCTAAAATGACTTTCTAAATTAAAAAGATTCCAAATTTGAGTTTTAAATGTTGAATTGGAAGCCACCAGACGTGAAAGTTGTAATCCATAAGCCCTTGGACGAGCTTCTCCCACATTCATGGTTGCTTAAGTGTTGAACAAATAACTGCCTCATTTATATTATCATTAAATCAGTAGTACTATAACGAAAAAAGAAGTGTTTCCAATAATCTTTCACACAGGGTTTTTGAGTTGAAATTATTCTTATTATTGTTAATTGGAAAGACCATTTCATGAAAACCCAATTTCAGATAGGGCTCTAAAGCCATTACCTGTCATATTGGGAGGTGTCATATATGCTTTTGATGCTATCCTAATTGTGTTACATTGTCTGCTTGAATATCTCCCTTTAGTTACATAAATATATATATATTTGAAAATCGTAATGAGTTGGAAAATCAAGAACAGTGAAAAAACGTCCAGCCTCCACCGGGATTCGAACCCGGGCCTTCCACTTTATATGCAGACACCCTAACCACTAGGCTATGGATGCTGATTGTATGTCCAGAGGTTCGAAACCGGTAAGGAAGGTCGTAATTCCACTGTAGGCGTTTGTCACCTGTATCGAACAATACAAGTTCTATACATATATATCCCAGACTGCCACAGTAATGCATCATAATAGTTTGAAGTTTTTTTAGTCATCTGGGTGTGAAGCTAGTTACAATACCCAACACCAGAAGGTACTGTGAGATCTATCACAGGAAGATTATCACTCACTTCCTTACAGTCCATTCCCAGACTCTGGTTATCGATTTTAATGTTGGTGATTACGACCTCATAGAACCACTTCTCCCTGAGTGGGGTGTAAAAAATCTTCCCCTTGTATAGCGTATCGTCAATACCACCGATGGTCTGCAAGTCGGAAACAAAACCAGAGATATCTTAATTTTTTCTGTAAATCATTATTAAATTCCTAAAATACCAACACCAAAAAATATCATACATTTAGAGAACAATTCATATTTGACAGGAGAGATATATGACATAATTGAGAGACATAAAATAAGTATGTTTGCTGCACTACCTAATGAAAGATGTCACAACTTATCATTAATATACAACTTACATGAAACTAAAAGAATTTCCAACCCAGTTTTCAAACTCCTTTCAAATGTGTTTTGAAGACAGTCTTTGATTTACTGATGCTACTGTACATACCATTGAACACAGTACTATGCGTCGTATTAAAATCCTTGCAGGAGAACACACTTAACTTTGGAAAAGAAAGATACACTTCTCTAGTATTTACCATTAACCGTGAGCACAGTCTCAAACACCTCCACTGTGACACTGCCATCGTTAAGTCTTTCAAGTCCAGACATGTCTTCATCGTTGAGAGGGGTCGCTGATCACTGTGATGGAGTGAGGGCTGGATCTAGTCCTAGCTTCCACAGAACAGCCCTCCCCAACCCCTCCCTCCCCCCCCACTCCACATAACTCCCCACACACTGCCATTATAAATCCATCAATTCCACACATGTTCTTTGCTAAAGGGATCTCTGGTTTTAACCAAAAGTAACCTCTGTGTAAATCAAAAAAGGAAAAAACGAAAATTCCTTTCCAGGACCTTACCATCGTTCCACCTGTGATAAGTTTAGTTTTGTTTCCCTCCTCAGGAGCATCTTCATCTATCCCACAAAGCTGCATCGTGAAGATGTTTGGAATGTCCGTCTGGTTCACCAACGAGTCGAAGAACGGCTCTACGCTAGAATCAGGCTGGTGAAAGCAATCCAAAATGGTATCGTTATTTATCGATATTTTTTAACATAAATTCTTTCTTTAATACGTGTCTTTTAATGAGTCATTAATTAAATATGTTTTCCTGTTGACTTTTTGTGTAGTATCTGAGGAACAGACCTGTATTAGGTAATAATAATAATAATAATAATAATGTTAAAAATAATTCATTCATTTATTCATTCATTTATTTGTTTTATTGCCAATTG
Source organism: Apostichopus parvimensis (assembly GCA_000934455.1). Classification (NCBI taxonomy): domain Eukaryota; kingdom Metazoa; phylum Echinodermata; class Holothuroidea; order Aspidochirotida; family Stichopodidae; genus Apostichopus; species Apostichopus parvimensis. Next base: position 49,035 of record KN888377.1, on the reverse strand, counting down.
TATACAATGGGAAAGAAAGTCTCCTATATAAGTCTTAAAAAGACTTAACAAAGTAGGAGACTCCCCAAAATAATGTTAATAATAATGTCAACAATAATGTTTATAATAACGTGATAATAATTTTACTTAATGACTTAATGTACTTTGAATAGTGATGTTCCTTAATGTTTCGAATGAAGAAATTGGAAACATACCCTTGCGATCGCTGCGTACCCTAGTCCAAGAATTCCTTGCCAGTAAGAGCCATTGATGAAAAACTGATCCGATTCAAGAATGCTAGCGATGTTCCCGGAGAAACGCACGTCCGGCCCATCTGGTAGGTTCATGACATCCTTCCCCAAAACTCCGCCCCAAGAGCCAACCGTGTACCGAACATTGATGTCCTTGTTCAGGGATTTGTAGGTTGAGGACCTGCATGTATGGAAGATATCAAATTGTATTGTACTGTGTACATATATACAAGTTTCAAATTTTGTAATGTGTTCATGAGAAACTCATAGATTGGAAGAATTTATTGTTATTTTATGACAACTGGAATGATTTCAAGCACAAAGGTAGGAAAAAGAATAAAAAACCAGACAGCTCCTAATAAGCTTGACAAATGTGAGTAAGGAGTAATGTCTACTATGTATTAATTAAACAAAACAAGTACTTTACCAAAGTTACTGTACAGCACTTGCCAAATGCGCAGAAAACGTCACATTAATTAACAATTTTATTGATCACGGATTTAGGAAACATACAGAAATTGGAACACAGTCACTGCAAAGTCTGGAATCACTTTTGTTATGGAGAAAAGACATTATCACGTGAAAGAGTTAATCTAAACAGAATGCAATACAATCATATTGGCATACAGTACACATAAATTGTAACCCATGCTTGTATTGGAATTACTGTATGTCCATACTCTACAGGTTAATGTACAATGGAAACAGAAACATCAAAATTAACATTATAAAATGCTACAATATATATGTTCTGTCTATGATGAACAACTGCAACCAACATCTAAGTGGATTTTTAAATTCAAAATTTTATTCCTCTCAATATGGAAAACTGAATTAGATGTACCTAAAGCAATTCTACTAATTAAATTAGTAAAGTAAAAACTGTACTGTATGTTTATTTCCTTTGACATAGATGGGAATTTATAGTACAGTATTATTCACTTACTCATTGAACTTGAAGTATGTGGTTAGTATTGGATTGGGAGCCGCAGCAATTGCAAAGTTACTGCTTCCTGTATCTACAAGAACATTCAACTGCGAGAAAAATCAATAAAAAAGGGAAAATGTTTCAACAGAAAGAGTGCCGAGATCCAAATAGTTAAATTATATATACTAGCCTGCATACACTTCTTTAACACAATCAGTAAGTGTGTAGGCCTACAGTAGGAAGTTCATTTACCCCCATACAAATGTCCTTAGACACACTACAACTAAGCACACTACCCAAAACTTCCACTGAAAGGAATCAATTTGGACCCCCTTCACCTCCATCCCCTGCCCAGAACCCACCAAATATAAATACCATACATGTATGTCTTGACGGTATATGGCTATGATGAATGTAACTATACTGTAAGGAACTAGTTCCTTACAGTAAATAGCTTAGATAATAATAACAATAACTGTTTTTTGTATAGCGCAGGTATCCAGAGCACAAAGAAATGTAAAACTTCCATTTAAGACATTTAGATCTTGGCCTATCTAGGCTAGTACTATGTAATTGTGCCAGCTCTAAAGAGTAAATTATACCTTAATTTTAAATAGGATTGAAATTTAAGATAAAAAGTATAAAATAAAGTGACCCTAACATTCTCCCACCTTCTATGCCCTAAAAGAAAATCAAAATCAGTTTTAAACTGTAATTTGATGGTTATTGAGTATCAATTACCTAAAGGGAACATTTTTGCATGGACATCTGTTGTCATAGTTACAGACAGTGCAAGGAACAACTGCAACACTGAATAAAAGTAACATAAGTAAAGAAATGTTTCTTTTTCTTGTTTCAGGGACAACAGATACACAGTTTGTACAATAATTATGTATCTTTTCCTCAATTCCACAGACTTACCCTTTGTTTTGGAGTTCCAATATCAATGTCCACTGAATAACCGTTACCAGGGTTACCTTTTAGATCACCTCTCTGGGAAATTATCTGCTCACCCATAATCACTTCCTCGTAAGAATATTCTTCGGTTCTGCGTAACTTTAATGAATACATTTTCCCATCGACAATTAAGGCACTTAGAGTCAGAACCAACAATGTTGATATAAACAGCTGCATGGCAATGGTCTGACAGGATAGAAGCTTCCAATAATATAGGAATCCTCCTGTATTTGAGTGTTCGGCAATCATTTTGCTGGTACAGTGGTTGGACTGAGTGACTGCCAATAATCTAGGATATTTAGGCTACTGTAGTTCGTAGGAACCAATCTAAATCTGTAACAAATGATGCCAGTTGTTCGGATACTGACTACCGCAGGCTGTTAAACCTGGTGTTACTTTTAGGCCAATCACTATTTTCATAACATGTCATAGGTCCAGGCCTAGCGTTAGGCTAGCCCTATTGTTAAGCAGTAGTACTAGTAGTAGTAGGCTAGCCCGAGTCAATTGAGATCCCTATTTAATTTCGATCTGCAAACCAAACTTCATGTCCGTTTGATATAGATCAACGTTTCGTTCGCGTCTCATCAAACACAGGGCGTGATTTACTGATTATGGTGCGCTTGAGGTAATTTCATGACATTTATAGATCCTGCACAATCTCAAAAACAGTAAATAATTATATTCGTACGTGATAAAAGAAAAATCGCTTAATAGGTATGATATTTTGTTTATGTTTCCGGAAGTTGGTGGAAGATAACATTTATATTACCAAACAGCTATTGCTGGTTGCAGACATAACGTTGTCTTACAACGTTGATGGTCACACCAAGAGGACCAGATATAAAGTTGTGTGGAAACTCGGAAGATTACTTTCTTCGTCTTCGTCCTTATTGTTTTTATCAAATGATTGAGGGTTTAAGTAACCTCCAATTCATCATGTGCTCTCCCATCATCACACGTTCAACTGATAACAAGTAGAAATTGCCTCTTGTCTCTGTCCAAATATACATATGATTTAATATGTGCTAAGTTAGCTGTTTCATATGGAAGCGTATAGTATATGACTTTGATTCGATGCAACAAGATGTGGTTGTATACCGTAGTTTTCCCTATACTTTGGGAACTGTAGACGTAAGGGGAACGTAGTGTTGCTTGCTCGTTTTTGTATGGTTTTTTTGGGGGGGGGGGTTATGAAACTGCACGTTGAATTCGGTTCGGATTTCAGCGCAGCCACACTGGTAAAAATTAGGTGCAGTGACTTTCACGGGCCGGCGTCAATCCTTACATGCCGGCAAACGGGTTAGCCCCCAACGGATAAAACTACCCCCCCCCTCCACCAGTGATGGGAACCGGTACCCTTTGAACCCGGATGACCGACAGAGCCTTTACTACGCTTTTCCAAGCCTTTACTGCCCGATACGGAAAATCGTAAAAGTCACCAACTATACGTTCTCCATTTTCAATTTCATTCGAATTGATGAAAAGGAAGGAAAGAAAATCATGTTTTTTCTTCCACACTTTCATAATTTGGTGGTGCCCACTTTTACTTGATTAGTTTAAGTGTAAACGTTAGCGGAAATTTGCCAATATTCCCGCCCGAGAAAGTTTTGATCAACAACGTTCGGTTTACTCATTACAGTGTAACCATGTGCATACTGTATTTTAAAGCCTATAAGCAATCTCTCCGCATTGCGTATAGCCTTCTTGAGTACACTCTCAACCCAACGGCAAAACTTGACAATCTTTCAACTGCCAACAACTCTTTGAGCAGCTCATAAGCTGACCTCCCTTGTGTCGAATTTAGTGGGAGGGTCCACAAAGGTTGAACAGAATTGTTCAATAGTTGAAAAAAAAAAATCAAGCAACATATGTGATTAGTACAATATTACACATCGGACATATCCATTAACAATACGGGTTCATTGTTGTATAGTTTATATGGACTGTCCATCTAATTTACAATTTGGACTTAATTAGTAAAAATATAATAATATCACGGTGCCGTGTAAGCCCCGCAAAATATACTTTAAAATGTCCCCATAGAAATTGATAGAAGAACGACGTAATGCCGCATATACTGAAACCACTCATCTAACTGGTGGCGCTTTGCTTGTATACATCTAAATTTATGATGATAGACTTTGTGTTTTACAGTGAATGCGTGGGTCTTTAAATGTATTATATGCTCTCCGACGTACCAGCATTAGGCCTGCATCTCCGAATGACTGCGTAGTGACTTCATCCCATAAATTAAGATAAAAATAGGCAGCTTCTTCCATGCTACTTATCGATCGTTGAAGCAGGTAGTATCTGTGTTTAAATTGACTGCATGGGTCTTCAAATGTATGATGCTATCCGACGTACCAGCATTATGCCTACGTCTCCGAATTGCGTTGTGAATGTGTCCCATAAATTTAGGAAGAAATGAACGATTAGGCCGTTTCTATACAATGATACATATCGCTCGTTGAAGCAGGCAGTTTGAGGTAAATATTGCGTTTATTTGGAAGTTTGAGCATTCCATTGTCACTTACATTATCGGCAACTTGCGATTGATGATGCGATGATAGAGATTACTGTGGTAGAATCTTTCCTCGAAGAAACCTAATGAAAGATTCATTTACCTTTTCGTAAATATTGACAATTTCGTTCACCCAAACAATTATACATGCAAACCACACCTAGCTTTATCATTCATATTTTTAAACTCAACCAATCAAATCATCTCTATAACGCGACGCAATGTCCGTCTATATCGCATATATTATAGGATATAGTCGACCGTACGTACAGTATTATAATGCACACAGGGGCGGACTGGCCTACATTGATATGTTACTTACTAGTGATCGCCGTCCTGGGGAGGGCTCTAAGGGGAGGGGGTGTCCCCCTCCCCATTAAAATTTGTTGAAGTTAAGGAATGCCTAGATGCAAAATGGTGCTATATAGGCTATCTCAATTTTGTAGGTTACAATAATCCTTTAAAAAAGACCCAAAAATAATGTCCAGAAGCAGCACTTGATTAAACTGAGAAAAGTTAAAAACGTAAACAAAAATAGGCAAAAATATATGTTTTAGACTGGATTTTAATTAGTTTTTCAAGCATTTTGAGACGACATGCTTGAAAAAATTGAAAGAAACCTCAATAAAATCGACTAAAACATATATGTTCAATAACACAAGCACATGTCATGTCTACGAGAGTAGGAGCCTACGCAGTTCGCTGCTTCTGGCAGCCAAACCATCAATGATATTTTTAGTGTCAAGTTTGGCAAAGATCCTTTTTTCCACAGACATCAACATGAACGCCTCAAGATGTTCTTGTGTCATTGTACTTCTTCAAACGGTTTTTGAGTCTCTTCAAGGCAGAGAAAGAACGTTCACATGGCACTTGTAACACAAGCCCAATGCTCTTGTAAGCATCGGTGAAAGGTTCAACTTAAGGAGCACCTTGTAGCAGCAGAGATCGAGGACATTCTTACATGACTGATTCCCACAGTCAAAATATATATTTCTACACAGCCCGTCTGTATTCTATTAACTACTGTGAAAATGGGCTGTGAATTTTACCAGGCTCCCCAGCCCACCGGGCCGTCGGCCCACCGGGCATTGCCAAAATGCCCGTGTGGCCAGTCCGCCACTGAACACACGCTATATTATAGTGTATTACTAACGTTATAGTTAGTGTATTACTATTAGTCTTCGGTTGTGCATGAACACGAGTCAATCATGACAATTGTAAGGCGGATAAATACCAATATGAACTAGACATAATTGAACTTGCAGGTAAGTACATCGAAGCCCAATACGTATGTTATAGGCTAATGGTATCAGTTTTAAATTGCACCTGAGTGACGTCATTGTGGGGATGTCAAAATTGTTCAGTAAGTTATGTCAGTCATACAGGGTAGTAATATTCCATTTTTTTAACGTACTTTCAAAATTCATCATAATTGAAATTTTCGATGTTAGGTAGCAGCAGATATGCGGTTCCCGTGGTCGTATACGTGTTAAAGCGATTTTAAGATGGTGACGCTATTTTAAACACAATCAACGTAAGTCTCCATGGGCAATGTTAGATGTTCGTCGGTGCCTGGTTGTCCCGAGTCACTATTTTGGAAACCGTGTTGCATCATTTGCATTATGGATCTTGTGAAATAATAATATAGTTGGTTAGATAAGTTAAATTGACCAAATCGTCCTTCACTATTTCTCATTTGCAGTAATGGAGAGTATGGAACTCATATTGGTTACATATTTCATATTTTGATATTATTTTAATAGTTCATAATGAAGGTTGATTACTTTTGCGGGATTTTTTTCCCCGGCATGAGAGACAGTCCTATATACGTCATTTTATTGTCGGGTTGGGAGACTGGTGGGAGGGGGAGGAGAAGGGAGGTTGGGAGTTTAGTTATTGGAACCGGGTACCTGTCTCCGCAATTCGGTCTGTCCCCCGGGTACCCGTATACATTACGTACTAAACCTAAAACTCAACTCGGCTTATAGACTATAACATAGGCCGAAAGATTCGAGACGTATTTCGCTCAAATATGTTTGGTATATGTTTGGAGTAGCGTAAGTAGCACACAGTTTGTGGAATGTAACCGTGACTTGTCACTTTGGGATAATATTTAAAGACAATATCCCCTTTAATATTCATATATACCCTGATTTGTCACGAAAGTTACACAAAGTGATGGTATATATCATGTGCACTGCAGGTCGTTAATACTATATAGATCAGTGGTGTGTTATAGTGACAAATGCCACGACGTATATGCCTACTATACACGTACCCGTATATTATTGAATCCTCTCGTATAACTGATTGCTGTATAACGGGTGCATGGAGAATTGAAACATTTCTTGCTGTTTATTTTTTCTACCTTCTGTTTGCAAGTTTTGTTTCGTTTGTATAATTTTGCTTTGACCAGCTATCTATAGGATATAAACGAGATGTATTTTACCCCGAAGAGCGTCGTTTTCATTCTGTTAGTGGCCACTTTCTGGACTACGGTAGGTTGATATACGTTTGTCTCTACGTGTATACAGTGTGTTATATTATCCATGTGTAACGTTAAATAGTGTACAGCCTATACTCAGTTTTACCATCATTTTTTAGTCGGTCCTTAATGAAAAACATCGTCTTGTGGTTGTTTACAATGGAACAAATTTTTAAGAATGTGGTGTTAACGACAAGAAGCTTGAAACACACCCAAACAAATAATAGTTCGTAGCTAAGTTATAATGTAGAATTATTAACTAAGTTTTAATGTTATCCCATAATTATGACCTGTTTTCAATAATACCATTAGTGTGCTGCATTTTTGTCCTTTTAAATTATGGATTTAATTTTCATCTTTCTTGCTTGATAGGCTCGAACATTAAGTCTTCTTACAGACGACGAGAGGAATGAATTTCTACCAAAGCTCCTGGAAAATGGTTGGAATGTAATGGACAATAGAGACGCAATTAGAAAATCGTTTGCATTCTCGGACTTTAATGAGGTTAGTATAGCATGGTCGTAAAGTTGCTCACGCCGAAAATTGCACCCATACAATAACAGAACGATCTGAAACTTGTTTACTATCGACGTATACCACAGAGAAACGTTAAAGAGCAGAAATCGGAATCAGCTCCAACAATATAGGCCATTCTCACATGTCGTATTACACGTACACAAGCTGTAGAAAGTTCAAATTGCAGATCTGACAAGTAGCCATTTTTACAGAGAATGACAGCGAACTAGATAGGAAGCATGAATTACAAGTTAATATTTAACTTGATCAAGTCTCCCGCGGGTTGAATTATTCCCAAAATGATGGGAAAATTAAGATGGAAGACATTTTGCTGCTCACACCAAATTTCATGATTATTGCATATAATCTGTGGCCTACATTTTATCATAACTGAAAACTCAACAGAAGGCCCTGTTTTTGACCTTGCATGGCAACTTCAGTTTTACATTGATTCACCACCATTGAAACTTTATATTCATATAACATTGCAGCAGATTTGGAAAAACGCTCTAGGAGGAGTAGCATTTGTTACTTTTTCAGATAATGACCTCTTTGTGACCTCAAATGACTTTCTGATTATAATAAATGATCGCATGTATGGAAACTTAACTCACACAAACCATTGACGAAATTACAGCTAAATCGAAAGAAGAAATGACGAAATGGCAGTCATTAAAAAACGGTGGCAAAAAGTGGCACAATTCCGACAGAATCTGCACGATCGCTATAACTCAGCTGAAAAGCTTTCGACTGAGCTAAGAACAATGGAAGATAAATACCTGGTTAATTCTCTCAAGTAATTTGAAGTTAGTTTGTTATCAAGTCTTGTATTTCATCATAGTATTCTCCTCGTCATTTCAGGCATTCGGTTTCATGACTCGTTGCGCGATGAAGATAGAAAGAGAACAGCACCACCCAGAATGGTTCAATGTTTATAACAGATTAGAAGTTGTACTCACGACACATGACGTCGGTGGACTGTCATCCAAGGACATCACAATCGCTACCTTTATGGACGAAATTACGGCTTAGAAGATGGAGGCGACATGATGGGGTGGGAGGGGTGGACCAATGCAAGCACGTGAACTTTTTACTACAGTGCAAAAACAAAATGCTAGAATATCACAAAACTCTTTTAAACTCGCATATCATCATCATCATATATTACGTTGAAATTTGTGTAATCAGTATAATGACGTACACTAAATTTAAAAATTCAGTCTGCAATCTTGCAACATTTGGAGAGATATTGCTATTTTTTTTTGTCTGACTTAATTGTTAATACATGAATATGCAAGGTTTTAATCAGACCACACTAAATGAGTATCTATCTTATAGCAGTTTTGTATGTATTGGAGGGATACATCTTTCTTTAGTTCACAGAAATTTACGAATGAATACATGGTAACCGCAGAGTTAGTGATGTCCTCAACAGCAAATATATATGGCTTTACAAATGTTTGCATTTTCTTTACAGTTTACAATTTATTTATTCACTAGTTAAGATGTTATTCTTACATTGCATGCAAGTTACAAAGTGGTGATATTTTAAGTGAAGATAACATTAACAACTACGAAAGCCTTTGATATTTTAAATAAAAATTCGAACAATTTACGAAGACAAAAACAATGTTATAACAGGAAAGTAACAGAATAAGAAAGGTTTCATCAGGTAAAACAGAAATGATATTCAATCAATATTACGAGCTAGGAACACAATCTTGAGATATGGGTCTAAGGTTTTCAACTAACAGTGTAGAATAGTGTCTGTGTTCCAAAGTAAATGTCACATTGTCTGTCGAAAATATCGCATTTACGCTAAGAAGTATTTCCTTTTCATGCTTTGTCAGTACACTGTGTGTGAAGTATGTGTGAGGGGGAGGGGGGTATGTGAGTATGTATGTGTGTGTGTATGTATGTATGTATGTTTGTGTCGATCGTGTGATTACTGATGTGAAGTTTCGTTAACTAGTTTTAATAGACAAGGGTTTAACTTAGAACATCTGCATGTTATACACGTTAACACAAGTACTTTACTACTTGGGTATACATTTAAATTTGTAACTGGTAAACATTTAACTTTGAATAATGATGTAGGGATGTGTGTTTGTATATCACACTTATTTCACTGGATGTGTTAATGTATTTGTAACTGAAAAGCAATATATCTTCTTTGGGTAATTAGGCTTAATGCTCTTATGTGTCATGATTGAAACAACAGGTGTGTTCCTCTATATAGGCTTACCGTGTCCGGCGAGTCACTTGATTTTTCGTGTTGTAATCGTTCTATAATAGCGTCCTCAGCTGCGACAGATAACTTGTATAGGCACATGGCGGCATGTCATTAAAAAGTTACCGTAACAACAATACGAACTTTTTAGAACAGTCGAAATAATAACTCATGTGAGATTTAGACATAGAGCTTCCTATCATAACGTCATCCTTTCCAAACTCAAATCTGAACAAGTCCCTATAGTGTACGCCTCCATGGGATACTACATATTAATATAGCAACCGCGACCGCCCCTCCCCTCCCTCCTATCCTTCCCCTCCCTCCCTCTCTCCCTTCCCTCCCTGCCTTCCTCCGCATAGTATATATGCCGCCGGCCATGGAATGTTTGTCCCTGATCGTTGCAATATGTAGTACAAATAAATATATATATTGTACATTATTGACGTGAAGGGATACGTAGGGTGGAGGAGTGACGTTCACGTAATTTCAAAGGCATTAGGGGATTCCACCCCCCCCCCCCCCCCCCCGCCCCCTCTTGCCACCAATTGATTGGGAGGGGTCACTTGTAAAATCCCCAAAGGGGAGAGGAAGCCCCACCCCCATATCAGTGTTATATTCCTACCTCCCCCCCCAAAAAAAATATGCCTTGCCTCCTGGTTGCCCCCCCCCCCCACCCAGATTGGCTTGGCTGCAACCGCCACTGACCTTTACTGCCATCCGGAAGCATACATGCTCTAAATTGGATCGGGGGCTCCATTCTTACTTACCTGCGTAGCAATATTGCACTTGGTCTTCCACATGTTAAAATAAGCAAAACCACCGAGCCCATACAGGTATTCATAATGTAAAGCAGCAGTCTCAGATAACTTGACCAAGGGGTATAGGAAGCGGTTAGATTGGGTCAAACAACGTAGCTTGAAGAGGCCTGGTGTGGTACTTGGGTTATGTTACGGTATATTCTCCCATTTAGGTCTTGTCCACTTAAATAGGATCAGGTGGACATCACAATTCGTCAATAATAATGTTGCACGTTTCATAGCATCCATTGGTTACCAACCTTTATCCACCTGGACGGAATATTAGATGACCTTGGAGGGAATTTTAGATGCCATTCGACGGAAAAAAAAAGTTATCAATTCATACTAGTATCCCAAGTCAAAAAAGTAAAAGCGGAAAGAATTAACAGAAAGGAAAAAAGTAGCAAATTAGTAAGGCTCCATGTAATCTATTTATGTACAATATTGAATATTGATAAAAATGAGTCATATCTATGCTTCATTTTTTTCGATTAATAAAATTTCTTGAGCAGACCTTTAAAAAAATCCAAGATATCTTCTTTTCTAGGAATATTTACCTTTTTGGTCAGATTATTCAAGTACCTTTGTGTTCACTAATGAAGGAAACATTTCCCCCGAAAAAAATGTCCATCATTAATTTAACCTTCGCGACTCCCATTGCTACAGTTAATGTGTACAATGTGCTTTGCAATGGCAGGAAAACAGGCGCGTAGCCAAGGGGGGGGGGCGAAGGGGGGCAGCCGCCCATATTTTTTTTATTTTTTTTAATGTTTTTATGATATCGCTAGTATTTTCAAAAGAGAAAATGCTAAGATGCAACTTACAAGGCCTGGGAAGTGCCTTTTCCAGCGATCTGGGAGGCATTTTCAGCCAAAATTTTCCTGTACGCTTCGCGCCAATTATGGTGGCGCTACGCTTAGATAGTTTGCAATGCCGAATCTACAGTTTCGCCCCTCCCTTGGCAAATTCCTGGCTACGCGCCCGCAGGAAAACAACCACTTAGCTGTTTCTACCATTCACAAAGAGTTACAATTACAATTGAATATGGCTTGCGTATATGTAGATGACGTAAGACGCGCGCAATATCATTTTGATTGATGATACGTGTCAGCCTACATTTTCCTTATATTTTTTTCATGAAATAAGTGGAGGCCCCTTGTTGTGGAGGCCAATGGGCAACATGCCCACGTTGCCCATTCCTAAATCCGGCCCTGCCTATGACATAACAACAATACATTTCAAGCTATGTTTGTCTTCCTTTTATGGTACAGACTGGTAAACACAGTCTAGTAAAACATTTGCACGAATGACAAAGGAAAAGCAAATTTGATATGAAAAAGGCTACTCCAGATTTGTTCAAATGATAAATCTCAACAGTTCTCCATTTAAATGAAATCCACATATGAAAACATAAGCCAATATAGTGCATGGTATGAATTATGAGACTATATACGATTCACATAAATACGTAAATGACTAAAGCGTGACACTTAGTGTAAGATAGTCCATACGGTGCACCCGTTTGTGTTAATGACGTCATTGTGACGAAATCCGACATTTCTTCGTCTTCCTAAGGAGAAAGATCAGAGGTAAAACTAAAACAATTTGTTGTGTTCCGTGTAGGCTGATTCATCATTATAATTCAGTTGCAGTTTACTGTCTGCTTCCCAAACATGACCTATAGTAGCGACCAAACTGTTTTCTGAGATCCTTTTCTCTGAAAGGAGAAAAAAATAAAGAAGATATATACGGGAATTAATCTATTCTAGTTTAACCGCATCCGTAAGTTTCAATTCAACTTTCATTAAGTATTTAACCGATCTAAATAGATTTAAGAAATATATTTGATGGGTTCCCAATAAATTCGATGTCAAATTATCTCACATGAAAAGTGTGTTACGTCACCATACAGGCATTGTCGGTCTTACGGTCATATCTTGACCATAACTCGCAATTATCTGTCGTGACGTCAGAGGCAAATCCAACTAAAGAAATTCTGCTCAAAGTTATGTATATATAAGACTAATTTATTCAAATCTGTTCAAGAATTGATCGTTATGATCCGAGATGAATAAAGTGTGTCGGGATATTCAGAATGGTACGGGAATGTTAGTTTGTTTATCGCTCACAATTATTTAGTGTAAATATAATATAACTATTATAAAACTAAATCATTTTTTGTTGTCCTCTTTTTCTTGGTGGCGGAACTTGGGTATTCGTTCAGTCTGTTGCATGATGCTTTCATCCAAACTGTTATAAAAGGCTTTTCTCTTTGTGTTTCTGTTTTTCAGTGATCGGATTAATCGTATCAAGGCTATAGATCAGGCAGGGTAAGTATACCTCCTTGATTCAGAAAATCACGAATGTCGTTACCAGCTTGTACGTTAATCTTTTCATCAAAGTATATGCAGGAATTTAACTGCCCTATTGTTATTTAAATTAACAGCTGTACTCCCATCCGGAATGATGACTGGTTTATCTGATCTATAGACCTACACGTACAGGCCTGTCTGTGTACACTCTGCGTGGGCTTTCAGTATGCCTTTACAAGCAGACGATAACTTCACCTTACGTATACATTCAATGAGGCTGGGGTTGAGTGTGGAACAAGTTGTTTGTTACACAGGCTCTATTTTGGGTGACCTTTCTTAAAAGAGTTACTTCATTTGCACACTTCGGCATGGATTATCTTCTCCACAGTTTTGGTACTGAATTATCTTTATGTTAGTACCAATAATATTTATGGACAAATGTTCCCTAATGCGGTTTCCAGTAGGACAATATTATATATCTTATCATTGACAGATAATATAACCGGGAAAAAAATCGCGTTATTCCACACGAACTTGAAAGCTGTTGGAGAATTTAGTCAGCTGGTATAAGCCAATGCGGACAATTCCAACTCGTAATATGGAGCGCATTTTACTAAAAGTTCGACATATCGGAGATTTCGGCAATATGGTTTCATATATACCAAATATGTTGACAACAATATATTCGTAATGTAATTTGTCATTGTAACATAACATTTGAAATTTTGATACAATTCGGTACCCACATTATCGTTATTCGGAACTAAACACAGGAATTTCTTGCGTTCCCGGAGGCTAATTGGATTCGAAAAGGAAATAAAAACAGGATTTTCGGAACTAAAAACTGGATTTGTGGAACCAAATTCAGGAAATCCAGAACTATATATAGGATTTTCGGAACTAAATTTTCGGAACTATGTACAGGATTTTCTGAACTAAATGTACAGGACTTTTGGAACTATATACAGGATTTTCGGAACTAAATTCAGGAATTTCGGAACTATGTACAGGATTTTCGGAACTAAATACAGGATTTCGGAACTAAATCCAAGAATTTTTTGAACTAAATTCAGGATTTTCGGAACTAAATTCAGGATTTTCGGAACTAAATTTATGATTTTCGGAACTAAATTTATGATTTTCGGAACTAAATTTATGATTTTCGGAACTAAATTCAGGATTTTTGGAACTAAATACGTGATTTTCTTGCGTTCTCAGAGTGATTGAACTCATAACGAAACCTGCGTAGATCAAAGAGCTGCTTATGACAACCCTCCGCCCCGGATAAGGAGGTTCTCTGCCTATACGCCGTACGGAACACAAACAATCAAACGGCGCCATTTTGAATTCCCTTGCCCTGGATAATTAAGGGATATCTTTATTTCCAATCTAAGTTGTGTCGGATTCTATTTGTCAACCGTGGTAATCGACTGAGCTTTTGCTTCGCCGGTCCGTGGTAAGTATCTAGGGACAGTAAAGGGACCGAGGGGAGCAGTGAAGGGAACAGATGAAGAAGAAAAACCGTGAGTACACTTATTCTATACTAAATGTTCCGGATCGTCTTACTAACACTGGAAGAAGTCTCATTCAAAACAATTGTATCGACGTATACAATGATACCCCATTTGAGACCCAATTTAAATAATTTATTCAACGGATAAGGAACAAAGCTTAATGAATTACAAATCCCAACGTAAAGAAGAAATAATTATTTGTAATTCCAAACTATAACTACGCAGAGTCAAGATAAGCCGTGTATTCTATCGATAAAAAAGTGTACTTAAAGCTCGGACAATTTTTCAATATCTAATTAAAAATGGGAAATCAAACAAATTTAATCGAAAACGGGCTTAATAACTTAATTCCATATCCATAACAAATCCCCATAACTTATCTCGCGGAACAACTTAAACCAGCGATTATAAGAAATCTGACATATCATTCTCCTTTAAAAGAGAACAATATTTAGCGCATGCCTCTACGTTCTCTCCACGTTCTTCAAACTTGAAGACCACGAAAGTATCCATTATTTTATTTGCCTTGTAGCTCACTTGTATCTTCATCGCTGTTGACGAAAAGAACAAATTTAGGATTTTGCTGTACACCACTTTTCAGTTTTGTCTTTACAACAAGTGCACGTTTGTAAAGAATTTGTTTTTGGGAACATTATTATGAAGCGGAAGACATTATGACATTAAACTTGCATTTTAAAGTTCAGTAATACATATTGTTTTGAAATATTTTATTCATTAAAAGACCTAGTTTTCAGCGAAAAAGGTACATATTTTTGCTTTCATGAAAGTATGTCGCTTGAGTACAAGCGTTTTACCCAATTATCCACACCGTGCCATCGTTAGGAAATATCTCAAAGAAATGTTCTAGACATCAGCTCGTTTGGTTTTACTTTTCCAACCACATACATTACCTTGGTATTCCACCACACCTTATCTTCTTTTCCCGAAAAAGTATGACTAAGATATAACTTATGCACTTGTGCATCAACTGCAAAATAATTGCAAACGGAAGATCACGAAAGGTATACTACAGCCAATGATTTATATGTACAAACGCACTATAACGAACGGCAGTTCCATATCTGCCGATGTCGATTCCATTTTCGATGCGGTATTGACGGTATCGCCAAAGAGACAATACCGAAGCATTCTGGAACCAGTTACACCAGCTATAACCGATCATGAAAATAAAACCGTGTCAAGTTCAATTTGCAATGTGCACTTTTCGGTGATGTCAGTATACAGTAAGTGATCTAATTATCACAACGTTGTTTTACGCTTGTCAC